>JANAWD010000448.1:0-35263 GCA_027627245.1 Meripilus lineatus | reverse complement strand
CTACATCCATTATCTCATTAATTCGCCCCTCACCCATCCTTCCACGAAACTGGGTCCTTTCCTTTCCTCTTACGACAGGATGCTCCTAAAGAGATCCTTCAGACTCTTTGTTCGTCAGGCCGTCGCAGACGATCCCACTGCAGAGCCTCCCGCCCTCGACGCCGAGGAGTTGAACTGTGGTAGCGGTGGTGGTTCAGACGACTTCTTTGGTCTCCGTGTAGCCTCCATATTCATCATCCTCGTTGGTTCCCTGTTTGGCGCTCTCTTCCCCGTATTGGCAAAGAGGACAAAATGGTTGAGCTCCCGGATACCAAATAGTCTCTTTGACTTCGCAAAGTACTTTGGCAGTGGTGTTATCGTCAGTATCCAATCTCTCACTATTTCATATCCTGTGTGTATTGACATCTATACCTGACTAGATCGCAACTGCCTTCATTCATCTACTCTCCCCCGCCCTTGATGCTCTCAGCTCCCCATGTCTCGCAGAGGGTTGGTCAGAATATGTACGCCCACATCTCTCTTTGCCTTTCCATCCGTGTCTGACTTTGTTCCCAGCCTTATGCCCTCGCCATCGCAATGCTCAGCATCTTCCTCATTTTCCTCGTGGAGATCATCGCCTTCAGATGGGGCACTGCAAAGCTCGCCGCCCTCGGCATCTCTCACGGTACGTCCTCCTTCACACTCGACACATGCTCAGAGATACTTATCACCGAATCAATAGATCCTCATGGTCATGGTATTGGTGGTCATGCCGCACACGGCCCCGAATCACAAGCCCCCAGGAACGAGAAAGAGAAGGACATTGAGACTGGAAGTGGAACAGACGATCACGCTTCACGACATGCTATGGGTACCGCTGCTCATCACAGTCATGGTACTGGTATCGCCGACAATGCATGGACGCAGATCATTGGTGTCGCCATCCTCGAGTTTGGTGTCGTCCTCCACAGGTGCGCTCCCAAATCTCATTCACAGCTGTCATAAACTAACATCTCGCTCTATAGTCTGTTGATTGGTCTTACTCTTGCTGTCGATGAAGATTTCAAGGTGCTTTTCATCGTACTTGTATTCCATCGTAAGTCCTCTTCGATCCATCCATCATACCTACCTTGGCTCAATGTCAACTGCATCTCAGAAACATTCGAGGGTCTCGGTATCGGCTCTCGACTTGCATTCATGGAACTCCCCAAAAAGTACAGCTATGCCCCCATTGTAGGAGCGATCATCTATGGTCTCACCACTCCCATCGGTAAGTCTCTCCATGCGTACCATGTAGGAGTATCCGACTCACAAGCAACGCAGGTATCGCTGCTGGATTGGGTGTTCGTTCGACGTATAACCCCGGAAGCACAACCGCCAGCATTGTCTCGGGTGTTCTCGACGCATTCAGCTCGGGTATCCTAATCTACACTGGTCTCGTCGAACTCCTTGCGCACGAGTTCTTATTCAACAAACAAATGATGTCAGCATCCAACGGCAAACTCGCATATGCCATTGGCTGCATGTTGCTCGGGACAGGCCTTATGGCCCTTCTTGGGAAATGGGCGTAATAAGTTGCCCATGGGGTGGTAGGACGAACAGTTGGTCACTTTGCATTTAATCTTATTTTTCCGCTTTTCTCGCTCTCTCTCTTGCTTGTCTCTCTGACAGAATATGTTGACTATCTACTCCATCTCTGTTGTTGTTGCTCGCCTGTTGCTTTACGACCTCTTGACGTACATATTATACACATTGCCCATCCATCCCTGTGTTATCTCCCCTCTCCATTCCTATCCTTGTCCCTATCACATTGCATATGTTACTTCATAGTGCTTGACATCTACTCGTACGGACCACAGTTCTAACTTGGGTTTTTTGGAACGCCGCGAGGAAAAGCAGAAATGAACGAGGTTGTTTTGATTAGATTTTAGTTGAAGTCAAATATAAATTTGTTAAACACGACTTTGCTGTGTGTTTCCATCCATCTTCACGGGTGTACCAAACAACAACAAAAAATCCCTGTGGAATTGTTCTATAAATCCAGACGAAAAATGAAGCAAGCTGACATGGGATCCAATACAAGGTAGACATGAGCAGCCCTGAATAGCCCTGAATAGAGTATTACAAAGTTTGGCACCATATGTCGAGACTCTGTCGACCCAATATTTATCACCATGTCTCCCGTGGTTCCTGCACGTATTCTCAATCCCATGGTCGATCTCCCTCCTCAATCGAATGATACCCAGGTGGCGCCTCCGATTCGCGATACCTCCGACCACCTCCACCTCCACTTCCACTTCCAACATGTTGCATCTGCTGCATCGCCTGCCTGAGGTTCTGCAACTCCTCGCGTAAACCTACCATTTCCGAACGTGGGATCTGAACAATGTCGGGTGAATCCCCTGACGGTCGGGGCTGTGATTGGGACCGTGAACGTGAGCCCGAACCTGAACCGTGACCTAAACCGGAGTCTGCGCTGGGAGAGATCGGAGGTAGAGGACTCGGAGTACTTCCACTTGCCGAGCTGGTATCAGCAGACCCTACCGGTTGCGGAACGACGACGATATGAGATTGACTCTGACCACCAGAGTGATGAGAACTGGAAGTATTCGATTGAGGATTTGCTAGTACGAAGCCTGCTTCTCTGGCTTTGGCAGAGGGGATTACGCCCCTCCCAGTCCCGTTATGTGCTTGAGGTTGTGATGGTGTTTGTGGTGATACAAGAAGCCCTGTTTGAGAAGGTTCGATAGATCCCCTAGGGACCATCACCTCATCTTCTTCCCCACTTCTCGGCCTTATCCCTTCAAAGAAAGGAACCACTTCCCAAGCCCCATTCCTTTGATTCATTTCTTTCGCTTCTAGGTCCCCGCTCCCTGAATTAGGAGTATCCATCTGGAATGGGTTGACTCGTCTCTCGAGTTCTGTGTTCAAGTTTACTGCGTTTCGGGTTTTACGTCTCCAGGACCAAAGACCGAAAAGGGAAATGACAACGAGTGCGAGGCCTCCTAGGACGCCTCCGACGACTGGGCCGACAATGTTGGTTTTCTTGGTTGGAGATGTGGATTGACCGCCCGAGCTTGATGAAGGTGTTGAGATATGATTGAAGAGACTAGATCGCACCGTGCTCAGCTGCGCTTCACGTCATCGCCCAGCCGACCACACAAACCTCAAAGCAAGTATGGAGAATGCGCCTCCTAGAGCGGGACTGCAGCACGGTTTCCGGTGAGATTAGATAATTGAAACCAAAGAGAATGAGATAATTCAACCGACCTCGATGTACCTGACGCTGATCCAGTTCCCGCGTCATAGGTGGACGGGAATTGAGACGATGTCACAGCCTGTTGCCAGACTTTGTCTATCAGAGTATTCCGGACCTCTGGATCTGTGATGGTTGCGGCAGTATGTAATAACCAAGCTGAATGGTTGGAAAACGTGGAGAAGTACGTTATATGAGAGGATAAAATCTCATTGTTGTTGTGGACGGACCAGAGTCGATTTCATTTGTTGTGCTGTCCAGTGTGATCGGAGAATTTGCTGGATGTACACAAAAAAATCTGGTCAAAATGTGTAAATATCAAGGTTAGAAAGAGATCGCATACCACTCAGAAGGGTCTTGTAATAGCTCGTTTGAAGCTGGTAAACCTAGATAAAGATGAGATCGATCCTTATGCAAAATGTTTAAGCGATCACAAACATTAGGGTCGATAATACTCGTAGGGAGTAACTTGTTCGCAAGTAAATTATACGCCAATGACCACGAGGAATCCGAGTTACCATAGCCTGCTAAGATGTGTTGTGTGCCCGGGTTGGACGAAAGGGCCAAAGACGTCCACGTCTTTGCAAACGCCGAAGAGATATTCTGTGAACCGACAGATGATCAGATCATGGGGTTAGGGTTTGTGGATGAAAGAACCAACTGAGAAAGACTCGACATCCTCTTGCTTTCCAAGAATGCGACTGATCTCGGCCATGGCTTGTATACCAATAATGCCCTTGATAGCCAAGTTCGTACTATTGGAACGGGCTTGAGAGTTCGAGCTTGCATCTGCTCTGATGGCGAAAGAGTCAAATTGAATAAAGATTGGCCAGTATGCAGGGATTTCGCCTACTGGTTAAGAGGTGTCAAGGTGGTATTGCTGAGGTAGCTCGCCCAACGTTTGAGCAAAGAGTACTAGACACTCAACACGTTACTGCTAGGTCCCAAGAGGATTAACATTAGCGCTCACATGGGAGGTGATCAAGGACTGATCATTGGACACGGTCGCATGGGCATAGGTCATAATCAACATGTTCCCCGAGTCTGATGAGAAATTAGCAGAAGGAATTCAGACCGATACTTTTGGGTCTCACGTTCAATTCCTTGATTATGGGCCTGTAGAACCGCGGTCGTGTTGGGATAGTTTGCTCCTGATTCCAAGTAAGCATAGTTGAATTATATGCTCATGATTCTGTCATACCGATATCTCTGGCCGAATACTGTTGCACCCACAATGACGATTCTTGAGCCTCGAGTAGGGGTGCAAGTAATCTCCCAGCATACGACGGAGTTACATACAAGAACATCGGGAAGGCCGCATACAAGACTTCGACGGGATTGGCACGTCTAAGCCAAGCAATCAACGAAGCTGATACGAAGCTGCGGATACATTTCATACTCACCGACTGGATCCGACATCTTTCATCGATATTTTAAAATCCGTCTTATTCCATCCTCCGTCCACTCCTTTTGATATCGTCAACTCGGTGCTTCCTATTGTTTGTCGAACGGACAATGAAACTAAGTTCGCATAATGATCCGAAATGGCTGAGGCATCAGTTAACAGTTTCTTGTCCAATTCAATGGCTCGGCTCAGTGCGTTAGAGAAGTCTGCCAAGACATTGTTGATCTGCAGGTTTCGCCGGTCAGAGGCTGTGGATGAGTCGAAATCAAGCGAGAAGGCCTACAATGATGTCCATGTTGTTCGACTCTGATGCGAAATAAGGATACCGTATCTGTGATTGTCCAGAACCGAGCGAGTAGGATCCATTGGGGTTGCGGACGAGACCGAGCGCCCAAACGACTGGTGACTGCGTAGCAGGTATGGTTCCAAGGTCGAAAGCCGACGAAAAGACTACCGAACTCTGGTTCAAATAAGTTTCAAAGAACGCATGGTGACAATACTCACCATTGACGTGACCAGCCATCGTCTCGTTCTGAGGTATAGATAAACCAGAAACCCCGGATTGAGAAAAGAAAGCATGACAAGCCCGTTCAGAGTCGAATCGCGTCACCAAGCCTTGGACCTGAGAACACAATTTCAATACATAGGTAGGAGGAATTAGGAAAACACACATACGTTCTGCATGGCATATAGTAGTGAGACGTCAGTCGCCTGACCGGAACTTTCATCCATTGGTAAACCCAGGCTGTCATGCGACTCCCAATATGCGTTGGTTCCTATGTCACGCCAGGAATAGACACACGCAAAGGGACTTGGTGCGATCCAATCTACGAAGAATACATTAACCGAGTCGATATTGAAGAAGTACAGAACGTACCTGCGCCAACGTCACTATAAATCTGAACATCGTGAGATTGCCCATCCGTCGCACTTGCTTCGAAAGAGAGATAAACAAACGGTAACGACTGTTTTACTGGATCTGTTGGCTAAAGAGCTCTGAGTGCAGGAGATTCAAATATTGATATGAGGTTAGAAGAGCGTACCTCAATCGGTGATAAGAATGTGACAGTGAGATCCATCTTGTCTGTTTGATACACAAATATGGTTCTTGTTGGAGTGATAGTCGTATTCTTGAGAGTTGCGTTTCGTATGCTGGTACCATCATTGGCTGCTCCCAACCACGCCCACGTCACACCATCAATCCTCACGAGCCCTGACCAAGTACGAAGCTGGGGGGTGGTCAACGTCAATCCAGCAGAGTTACAATTGTTGATACACACCGAATTAGTCCAAGATATTGGAAAGTTACTGTTCGGTCCTGTTGCATTTATCCAGGAATTGAAGTACGGCGAACGTATTCCTACTGGTATAGTGCCAGAATACGCATCCTGACACGAGACCGGGAGAAAGATGAAGGAGAAAAGCAAGGCGAGGAAGAGGGAGATCATCCCAAGAGCGGGAAGATTCTCCAAAAGCGCACGACCCGGTTTTATGAGACCGCTCCATGCTGTCTCCTGACGTGATTTGTCTGCAGTCCAAATAGTGAAGATTTGTTGACAAGTCCCATCGCGCAGCCTCAATTCCAACGACCCTGAGGAACTTTATCAAACTGGTGCGAACGAAGTTTTGTCTGGTCTGCCGAAATGACGTTCCCGAATCTGCTTCAGGCTTGGCATTGCTTAATCCCTCGGGTTTCGGCTGAAATAATTGTTCCTAGTACTTGGTATCCGTGTGCTTTCAGACCTCGCGTCCTTCGAAAGGCCGTCAACGTCATGTACCAACTGCACATATTATGTTCTCACCTACTTTATGCACCGCGACTCTGGGAGATAAGCGTATAATTGCGCGAGAACTTCGAAATGACCTTTGCACCCGATGATTGTCACTCGGCCTCGGAAATCCCTGGGAAATGTACAATCAAGTAGGCCATTAACTGCATCAGTCTATGACATTGAGTGCCAGAGAAGTGGACAACGTTGGACAGCCCATAACCGACTGGACCGACCGATTCCAGAATCATTCCTTGCGACCATGAGTGCCAGTGATCACAGCGCTCAGGGCATCCTCGGCCTGTGCCGATTTGCCGGTGTTGATGCCGCGCCCGCCGCCCTTGAACTTATGTTTTTTGACCACGACAAGGAAAAGCAACTTGAAGAATGAACAAGATCGTGTTGATCAGAATTTTTATTGAAGTTCAATGAATTTGCCAATAAGGATGAACACTGATAAGATGCTTATGCCAGGCGCCTGGGGATTTCGACTATAAATACTACCTGTTAGTATGCCTGTTATGGTTGTGAACAGGCGAACGAAAAACTCGGTGACCTTCGATAACAACACACTTATTCTCGACTGTGATTACTGGCGGGTGCATGAGCAGACAAGAAATACCTATATATAAATTCAGATAAAAGGGACAAACATTTCTGCGCGTATTCAATCCCATGGTTGGTTTCCCTCCCCAAACGGTTGATACCCAGGTGGCGCTTCTGATACACGATACCTATGACTACCTCCACCCTCACCTCCCGCACCAACATGTTGCATCTGCTGCATCGCCTCTCTGAGGTTCTGCAACTCCTCACGAAGACCTGACACTTCCGAACGTGGGATTTGAACAACGTCGGGCGAATCCCCCGGCGATCGAGGCTGAAATTGAGATCGTGAATGTGAGCCCGAACCCGAGCCTGAGCCTGAGCCTGCGCTGGGAGAGATCGGAGGACTCGGCGTGCTCCCACCTGCCGAGCTGACACCAACAAACCCTGACCCAACGACGACGTTAGGTGGACTTTGAACGCCAGAGTGATGAAAACTTGCAGTATTCGATTGTGGGTTCGCCAGGATGAGACCTGCTTCTCTGGCTTTCGACGAGGGGATCACGGCTCTCGTAGCCCCGTTGCGTGCTCGTTGTTGCGATTGAAGGAGCCCGGTTTGAGAATTGTCGGTGGATCCGCCAGAAACTACCACCTCGTCTTTCTCCCCACTTCTCGATCTCATCCCTTCAACAAAAGGGACGACATCCCAAACATCATTCTTTTGATTCCTTTCTTTCGCTTCCAAGTCCCCACTACCTTGATCTGGAGCATCCATTCGAAATGGATGAACTTGAGTGTGTTTCTCGTTTGCTGCGTTTCTGGTCTTCCGTCTCCAAAACCAAACAATAAGGAGGAGGATGGCAGCAAGTGCGATGCCTCCGAGGACACCTCCGACGACGGGGCCGACGATGCTGGTCTTCATGGTTGAAGATGTAGATGGACTGCCTGAGCTTGATGAAGGTGTCGCGATATGGTTGAAGAGACTACATGGCTCTATGCTCAGCTGCGCATACAAATTATCACCAAGCAGACCACACAAACCTCAAAGCGAGTATGGAGAATGCACCGCCTTGAGCGGGGCTATAGAACAATGTTCGGGGCAAACGTCAGGATATCGGAACCAGGAACATGAGCTAATCAGCCGACCTCGATGTACTGGACGTAGATCCTGTTCCCGCATCATAGGTGGACGGGAATTGAGACGACGTCACAGCTCGTTCCCAAACTTTGTCTATCAAGAGGTTTCGGACTTCCGGATCTGTAACTGTCGCGGCAGTATGCAACAACCAGGCTAAATTATTGGAACAGGTTGAAAAATATACTCAGTGAGAGGAGAAACGTTCGAAATGTTTCCCTGGACGAACCAGAGTCAATTTGATTAGTTGTGCTGTCCAGGGTAATCACAGAGTTTGCTGGTTGTTCATCAAAAAAGAGTCGTCAATGTATGAAAACAACGGGGTCTCGGGAGCGGTACGTACCACTGAGAAGGGTCTTGTAATAGTTTGTTTGCAGCTGATATACCTATATAACGATTAGATAAACCCTTCTGAGAAACACGGGCATTGCAATAATCACAAACATTAGGATCGATGATACTCGTAGGGAGTAACTTGTTTGCGAATAGATTATAAGCTAACGTCCAAGAGGAGTCTGGGTCTCCATAATTGGCCAATATGTGCTGAGTGCTGGACGAAAGGGCCAAAGACGTCCATGTTTTTGCAAACGCCGAGGAGATATTCTGTGAATAGATGATCGGATCATAGGGTTAGGGTTTGTCGGGGAAATAACCAACTGAGAAAGCCTCGACATCCTGTTGCTCTCCAAGAATGCGACTGATCTCGGCCATGGCTTGGATGCCAATGATACCTTTGATAGCCAAATTCGTACTTGCATTTTCTCTGTTGGGGAAAGAGTCAAGATTGAATGAGAATTGGCCGATATGCAGGGATATTGCGTACTGGTTGATATGTGTCAAGGTGGTATTGCTGAGGTAGTTTGCCCAACGCCTGAGCAATGCGTACTACACACTCCGTACGTCATTACCAGTTCCGAAGAAAAATACTCTTTCACGCTTACATGTGAGGTGATCAAAGACTGATCATTGGATACGGCCGCGTGGGCATATGTCATAATCAACATATTCCCCGAGTCTGATAAGGGATAAGTAGGATGAATTGAGGTCAATACTTTTGGGTCTTACGTTCAATCCCTTGATTATGAGCCTGTAGGACCGCGGTAGTGTTGGGATAGTTGGTTCCTGGCTCCGGCTTGAAGTAAGCATAGTTGAATTATGAGTTCATAATTCTGACATACCGATATCCCTAGCTGCATATTGTTGCTCCCACGACGATGACTCTTGAGCCTCGAGTAGGGGCGCAAGCAATCTCCCAGCATACGCCGGAGTTACATACAAGAACAACGGGAATGCCGCATACAAAACTTCCACGGGATTGACACGTCTAAGCCAAGCGATCAACGAAACTGATACGAAGCTGCGGATATATTTTATACTCACCGACTGTTTCCGACATCTTTCATCGAGACTTTGAAATCTGTCTTGTTCCACCCTCCATCCGCTCCTTTTGATATCGTCAACTCGGTGCTTCCTATAGTCTGTCGGACGGATAACGAGATCAAATCCACATAATGATCCGAAATGGATGATGCATCTGTTAACAGTTTCTGGTCCAACTCAATGGCCCGACTCAGTGCGTTAGAAAAGTCTGTCAATACGTTGTTGATCTGCGGAACCTCTGAATCAGAATCTGCGAACGAGTTGAGAACAAGAGAGAGGGCCTACAATGACGTCCATGTTGCTCGACGCTGATGCGTAATAAGGATACCGTATCTGTGACTGTCCAGAGCCGAGCGAGTAGGATCCAATGGGGTTGCGGACGAGACCGAGCGCCCAAACGACTGGTGACTGCGTAGCAGTTATCGTTCCAAGGTCGAAAGCCGACGCAAAGACTTCCAAACGCTTGTTCAAATATGTTTCAGAGAACGCATGGTGACAATACTCACCATTGACGTGGCCATAGATAATCTCGTCGTGAGGTACAGATAGACCAGAAACCCCGGATTGGGAGAAGATAGTATGACAGGCACTGTCAGAGTCGAATCGCCTTACCAAACCTGGGACCTGCGAACACATCAAGTCGATACAGAGAAGGAGGGTAAAGGAAATCATGCGTACATTCTGCATGGCATAATATAGCGAGACGTCACTAGCCTGACCGGAACGTTCATCCATTGGAAGACCCAAGGCATCATGCGACTCCCAATATGCATTGGTCCCTATATCATGCCAGTTATAGACACACGCAAAGGGACTTGGTGCGATCCAATCTGCAAGGAATTCCTTGACTGGCTCGAAATTAGATGCGATACAGAACGAACCTGCACCCACGTCACTATACATCTGAACCTCATGAGGTTGTCCATCTGTTGAATTCGCCTCAAAAGAGAGATAAACAAACGGTAACGACTGTTTTACTGGATCTGTTGGCTAACGAGTTCTGAGCGCAGGAGATTCAGATGTATGAATAAGAAAAAAGAGCGAACCTCAATTGGCGATAAAAACGTAACAGTGAGATCCATCTTATCTGTTGAATAGATAAAAATGGTTCTTGTTGGAGTGATGGTTGTACTCTTGAGGGTCGCATTCCTTATGTTGGTAACATTATTGGCAGCTCCCAACCACGCCCATGTCACACCATCGATCCTCACGAGCCCTGACCAAGTACGAAGCTGGAGAGGTGGTCAGTGTCAAACCAATAGAGTCACGATTATTGATAATCACAGAATCAGTCCAAGATATTGGAAAGTTACTATTCGGTCCTGTTGCATTTATCCAGGAATTGAAGTACGGTGAACGTATTCCTACTGGGATAGTGCCAGAATACGCATCCTGACACGAAACCGGTAAAAGAATGAAGGAGAACAGCAGCACGAGGAAGAAGGGGATCATCCCAAGGGCGAGAGACTCTCCACTATGCACGACACGGTTTTATGAGATTACGACACGCTGTGACTTGATTTTGTCTGCAGTCTGGTTTGCAAACATGTGCTGACAAGTCCCATCTCGCGGCCTCAGTTCCAATGACCCTGAGTCTGAGAAGAGCTTCTCTCAGATCGATGCGAGCGTTGGGATATGTCTGGTTTACCGAAATGACATTCCCGAGCAAATCACAGGCCCGAATCTCTCTTGGCATTGCTTGATCCCTCGAGTTCAGGCTGAATTATTGTCGTTTGGTGCCCGTATGCACTCAGATCTATACTTTGAAAGTTCGTCAACATGATGTACCAGCTACACGTATAACGTACCCACCGTATTTTTTTTTGCTTTGCGACCAAGGGAGGTCAACATAGCCTAGTACAATTGCGTTAGAACTTCGAAATTGACATTTGCAGCCGATGATTTTCACTCGGGCTCGGGAGTTCCTGGGAAAAGTATGATAAGGCAGGCTATTTGCTGCACCAGTCTTTGCCAGAGAATGACAGAATTCGAGAACCGTTGGATCAACGGATTCCAGTGTCAGTGTTTCTTGCAAATATCATGATCGCTTGCAAGACGCTCGGGGTATCCTCAGGCTGTGCCGATTTGCCGATGATGCACTCCAAGCAGCGCCCATGGTCTATTCTTGGCGCCCTCCCTGCATGAGACTGCTGCATGGAAGGTGACTTTGAGTGAAATTGGGGCAATGTGACTGTGGACTTGAATTGAAGTAGTACTCGGGGTACTCTGCCCCGCACGGTCAGTCACAGATTCAACGCATCTGTATAATGAAGAATCTTTCCACCGTACATAGTCTATCCCAGGCTCCAGATCTACACTCACTTGTTTCGAATTCAGTAAGAAAAAATGACGACCTCTGCTATGACCGCCCACCAATTGCAAGTGTGTGTACCGTATGACTACAGGGTCTCAATCATCTCAGGTTTAGAGACCACGCGAGACCAACCTGAGTATCCGATTAGCCTGCAGAACCATCATAATTTGTGAAAAGCTCTAGCCTCGCGTTAACCCGCGGGCACAGGCATCTGAGGTGATAAAATCGATACAGAATCGATCTACTGATACGTCGGGCCATATGACCTCACGATATGCCCACAAAATTAGCGTAGCAAACCCCAGACAACGGACGGAGAGCAAGATCATGCCAAGATGTGCCGGGTGCGTACAACAGACATCGCCTTCCGTATCTGAAAATATCCAGGGAAGCCTGCTTGAGGCGAACCCAACTTACCCTGACAAGACCTCTTCCTTCACCAGCAGAGTAAAAAATCACTCCCCTCTCAAAACTATGCTCCTCCCGCACACACTTATGAACATTCAATGTTTGAACACCAACCTTGGGTTTGATTTTCCGTCTTGGTCTATGAGCGTCGAAAAACTTCATGCAACAGCCTCCCGTATGGGTTTCAGCAATTGCGTCAGGCAGAGAAAGAGACATTTTTTTTCTCTTAATTTCCACATATTTGTGCAACTTGACGAACCAAGGGGCTTGCTAACCTGGACTGGAATGTGAAGCTTGTGAAGGTCAACATAGGTTTCAAATAGTATGGGGATATGAGATGATCGAGTGAGGTTCTATAGAACTTGAAAGCGTTCGAGCAACGAATGAATATGTGTATGTATTGAGCGGAGAGACACAGGAATTTTACTGAATAATTGTCGCACAAAACCATAATGGCTAAACAAGGAGCATCTTCCGCGGGTCTTCTAGGTAGTTTCGGACCTTGACTAATAACGGTAATCACACATTGGTGGTATGGACAAAAGCAGAGGCACAATAATCGTGTTTGAGCGATGTGGGAGAATGGAAGTCAGAGTCAATCGTCAAGGCGAGGGATTTAACGCACTGAGGAAAGTAGTCCCTTCTCTTCCATCCAACAATCGATGATCGTAGGTAAGTGCAACGACCATAATGGGTCGGGTCACGATTTGACCATTAACAACGATGGTTCTCTCCTTGATCGCATGCATCCCTGTTCGCACAATATTTTAGTAGAAGTTTGATGACGCAATGGCCATGGCTGTTGAGAAGAGAGGGTGTACTTGGCAAGATCACCCTGTCAACCAAAACTCGAGGCGCGTGAAAGGAAATCACATGCAATATCAAAAGGAAGGATACCGAAACACGTACCCAAGACAGCGGACTGAGGAAGATTAATCATCGGGGTTCCGTAGAGGGACCCAAAGACGCTGCTATTCGAACTACAAGTGGTGAGAGGGGAAGTGGAAAAAGCAGCCATTCAGCAGGTGTCACAGAAAACGAACACGCCTACCAACATAGCAAAAGTTCCACCCGCCATATCCTCTAAGGACAGTGTACCATCCCTCGCCTTAACAGAACAATATTGATCCAAATCATTTCGAGGTAAAACAGGAAGTTGCTGAAGTACGCACCTTCTTGGCCAAAGATGCGATCTCCCTTTCTATCTCCAGGAAATTCATGCTTTCCGCATTTCTTACAACGGGAGTGACAAATCCCTTGGGCGTCGCCACGACTACGTTCAAATCGACATAATTCCGGAACACGACCTCGTCTCCTTCAATCGAGGCGTTCACAGCAGGGATCTCCTTCAAGGCCAAACAACACGCCTTCGCGAACGCACTCATGTATCCAAGCTTGACATCGTGCACCTCCATCACCTCATCCTTAGATTTCTCCCAGAACTCCATCAAACTCGACATGTCTATCTCGTTGAACGTCGTCAACGCGGCAGCAGTATTCTGGGACTCCTTCAACCTCTCAGCAACACGTAATCGGATCCTGTTCATCTTCACCCTCGTCTCGTTTCGCCTCTCTCGTGCGTGGGATAGGGCAGACTGTGGCTCTGCTTTTGCAAGGGGTTGTTCTGATGAGTCATTCGCTTGCTTCTTGCGCTCGCCTCCTTCTTTGGATCGCGTCGGAGGTGGCACAGCCTGTTGAGTATGTTGTGCTCTTGAGTTGGCCTTGGTTTCCTTCGCTGGGTTAGGTTCTGACCCGGGTTTTGAGGTGCCTACCTCCCCAGGTTCCAAGCGAAAAAGGTCCTGCCCCACAGTAACGGTTTCCTCCTCCAGAGCAAGGTGTTCCGTAATGGTACCAGCGGCAGGTGCATTTACAGAGACGTCAATCTGGAAGACGAGTACGTGACAGATGAGGTTGGATTGAATGACGGGAAGGATTACAGACAAAGATCCACTTCGACTGACCTTGTCAGTCTCGATAGTAACAACTTCCTCATCTGCTTGCACCGTATCACCTGGCTGTTTCAACCACGTCCTCAGCGTGCCCTCACGTATTGACTCTGCCATTTGGGGGACCTTGACGATCTCGGCTTCCCAATGAGGCATATTGTCAGCACGCACACGTAGATACATGCAGTGCGGAGCGTACCACATGGCAGATGCGATGAATGAAACTTTGCAGCTTTGACCCGCGAGACAGAGGAAATCCTGTAGTTCCGGATGTAAGACTGTCGGATGTGCTATCAGCCACGTACCGTCCTCTTGCAAAGACAGCCATGCCAGTAGGGTTAAGAGCACGACCCCGTACAACAGTAGTAATGCGTTCTGAGAGCATAGTTGATGTTGTTGTGTGTTGATGTCAGATGCTGAGGAAAGCCTGCAACAACGACGTTGGTAGACCGAATGAAGACGACGAGGAGTCAGATGCGACGAGTCGGGTCAATGACTGAAAGTGAGACTGGCATCTGGCGAAAGGATAAACAATGGCAATTCGAGCTTTGACGAGTGAATTTTGAAAAGGAGTCACGCATGCCGTACGCGGAGTCAGTGCAGTCCCCGATTACAGCCTATGAATACACGTGGGAATGAGGTACCCCCACACTGGTGTTCGACCAGTTTATAGGCAAACTATGAACGCTAGATGAACCCTCCTAGCCAACATGACTGTAGGAGATTAGGAAACGGAGGTCAATGTTAGTTGAAGGGCAAGACTCGGAGACGATGTATAAAATTGGTGGCGCAGTGGCGTAGACCCAGCCCAAGTCAGCATGGATCTCGATCGTGTCCGATTCTATCGAAGTAAAACGTCTATTGATACCTGTAGAGTTGAATAGTACGCCTCCCCGCGATATGGTGATCGATGAAGAACGTCCATGAAAAAGACCAACACCAATGCAGAGCCAAACAACCACGTAAAGGTACGAATATTTGCTACAGATTTAAATGGAGATCGGGTTTATTCATGTACCTCTCGAGAGATAAGCATTGAACCGGATATTTTACTCGACACAAGGACCCCACGCGCGACAGAATACAAAAGAGCGATCGTCGCATGGTTTACGGAGACCATTGCACCTACCAGCGTGACCATTCAATTGAGCCCCTCGAATCCTGCAGTTGCACGCTTTGGAGGAGAGGATACTCCTTTCGAAGGTACGCGTCAAGACCGGGAATCATCCGAGGCCTTGGATGATTGGGAATACAGCTGAGAGCGAGTTCTTTGAGATGGGGGAAGCTGGAACTACGCAACAAATCACAAAGCTGCCAATAGGTATGATGTGAGCTTGAATGCAGTATATGAATCGCAAACCGATACTAACTTTGTTTACAACAACGATGCCTGCTTCGTCCGTGTTCAATACAAGCCCGACCTGTAGTACCTCGATCTTGGTATTAACAAGAATTTCTTTGACCCAAACCAGGGGATTGTGTACAGCGGTCGCCGAGAAGGAAGTCAATTGCGGGTGACAATCCTTGATCAAGTTCACAATAGTAAGTGCAGGGGCCGGATCGTCGCACAGAGTCATGTGAAGATTCTTGATAGGGAAGTTCTCGAGAAATGGGATCACCAGTTCGAAAGGAAGGTTGATATCGTTAAGATGTGGTAAGGGATTGGACTCCAAAAATGTGTGTAACCGTGTAATAAACGATTGGGGAGTCCAAACGTAATCGAGCAACGTATATTGAATGATGAGCCTTTTCACCAGAGGAAATTTCACGATAATGTCGAAGATGCTCTCATCGACAGAGCGTAGCCCAAGGAGTACGAGGGCTTTGGTTTGGACAGTTTCTCCTATTGGCCTCTCCTTTACCCAATCCAACAATGCGGATATAGCAACAGGACCAGAAGCGAGAATACTCTGTGTCCTCTCTGGAGAAATGAGGAGGGGCCACAATTTTTGAGTGTCCAAGAGATCTGCTGGCGAATGAGCACCCCTTTGACATGCGGTGATCCCACCTTCAATTCGGGGGGGTGGGGATACCCAGACAAAATCCTCCTCGGGCGACTCCGGGGAGCGTATCTCCAACCATTTGAGGGAAGGAAGGTGGTGTAGTGAAGAAAGGTGTACAATAGTGAGGCATTGTGTATGAAGGTGAAGGCTTTGGATTTGAGGAAGCCGGGGAAGGACTGCAAAGATGATGTCGAGCAGCTGTGATCCGTCCGCCACAACTTCGCCATTTCTGGGAGTACCAAGGCAGGACATGGTAGTAATGGAACACACGTGAGGTGCAATTCGTGCAGATGTCATAAACTGCAGCCGTTTTCGTGCTTTATCCAAGGAAGCCTGGGACTGCCACGCTATGTGTGTGGTCGGATACCGTTTTTGTGTGAAGGATACATCCCGGAATAGAAGAGGTTGTACGAGGAGCCTAAATGCATGGCTCACAAGAGTGAGATTCGAAAGCTGGGGGTTTACAATGTAGCTTTTCACAATAGAAAACCATATTTCAGTTGGTAGATCGGATGGTTCGAGCACGGTCACGGTGCCCGAGTCCTGGGGATTGATTCCGTCACCGGGGTTTGAGTCAACCTACGCAGAAGGATCGTGATGAGTAGATAGTAGGTGAGATCGAATTATTTACCGAAGGCACTATCTTCTCAACGGTTAGTTCTGCTTCGGAGAAGGACATGAATTCGACTATAGATTCCCAGTTGTCGTGCAACGTTGTGTTGGAGTTGTGTCGGCCTCGGGGAAGGCTCGGCAACAAATACACGTGGAGTATTTCTCACGCCACCAATCATCGTTGCCACTGGAACAACCGCACATTTCCAACGTCTGAGTCCAACTTGAAGTCCGAGTCAACTCCTGATCAAGGTTTCAAGTCGAATCTGGGGCTCAAGGTCCGTACCATTCCAACCAAGTCTTAAACAAGTATCGAATAACACAACTGAACAACTACACAGGAAGAAAGACTTGCAACGCATCGCTGTCGCACATACACCCCTGACAATGTCAATTTCAAGTTCAAGTTGAATTCCGTACTTCATACGTCCTCATCTCGCAACTGCTCTACATCTCAGGGATCTTGATTTCACCTTAAACGTTCATATATTGCTCTCGTTATTATTATTCGTTATTCTACTCCTCTCGACAACCCATGCCGCAGCACCTTCTCAGGTCATCTCCCGAAGGCTCTTCTCAAGTTGGTATCTCCTCCTTAACTCTTCATAATCCCTAGCACACATCCTTGTTCCCAGGTGTATCGTCTTAGGTCCCAGCTTGACGCACAAATAACAAGAACCTCGCTCCTCCAGAGGCGACTCAATGACACCCTCGCAACTTTAGATGCTCTTGTACAATCCCATGCTGAAGAACTCGCAATTGTTACACGCTCAGAAAAACGGTTACGAAACAGGTTGAACGAGTATGTTCAATATGCCAAAGACCTCGAGGCACAGAGAGATGGTCTTCGTTCCGAAATCACTCAGTTGATACAACAAGGTGGGTAGCTTTCCTGCTCCACCCACATTCCGAATGGCTAGGTCGTGTGAGGTGCGATCCGTCGCTTCCATCTCCTAGTTCCTAACTGATATGTTATCTGGATCATCAGCATTGCTCTCCAACGGCACTCTGCCATGCACCCAGATTCATCTCACCCATCCTCTGGGTTTGTCGCGTTTACCCAATGCTTACCTGCTTTACTCATCGCATCCTTATTCATAGACCCCCTTCCGAGACCCCCTTCGCCGACATTCCGTCAACCCGATGAAGAGTTTGCAAGACTAACTGCTGTCAGTTTACGAGAGCAACTCGAGGAAGAACGACGAAATCATGCCAACGACCTCGAGAATGCCAATCAAGAAATACTGACTTTGCGGGCTCAACTCGCGAGAAGAGAGGCAGAGCTCGAAGCTTGTATATATCATACTGGTGCCGATCGTGATGTCTGGCATTCACCTCCTCGTACCGAAGAAGCACCCTCTAGCGCTAGAGAGTCACCCCGAAATCACGATGCAAACAGAAGAATACCAATCTCCTCCTTAACAAGGGAGGAGATGGTTCAAATCTTTGGGATTGCGGATGTCAGGAATAGGTCTTTAGAGCGCGAACTCTACACAATGTCGGAATCTGTAAGTTGATTGCCCTTCGTCTCAACGCTCGAACCCTCATTTCCGGTCAGATTCAAACATTGAGGGATAGAGACCCATCCCGATCACCTCGTCTTTCAACGACGCCTCGCGCTGGTTCATCGAAGTCTAGAAGAATACCTCAATCTAGCAGTTATCCTCCGACCCCACGTCTCTCAACGTTGAGAGAAGGGCCTAATCCACAACCCCTTCTTCAACAATTCAGGTCCCAGCTACAGAGATTCGAAGACGCGATTGACACTTTTGTCGTCGAGAGGAAACAGCTACGAACACTTTTTGAGGAACAATCGGTACGCAAATATTCACAGAGACTTTCGGGAAGAAGTCTCAATCTTGGCCCAGATCCATTTGAATGAGCACGTATCGAACGTGTCCTTGTCGATTGCTCATCGGGAGCCGTCTCCCCAAGTTCCATCATCCCCTATAACTGTTCATGTCCCGTCTTCTCTGTCTCCTGTTTCTACTCCCCTTCCATCGATTCCTAGCTCTTCGCGACCCCTTTCACGTTCATCTACCCCGCAACAACGCATCTCGGATATCCTCTCAGATGATGACACTATACAATCCATGGAATTAGCGACACCCCTGCAACCTACTGTCCTCTTACCCGACCTCGCAGGCAATTCTGAACCAGAACACGAAGGAGATGTGACTATCCGACCCCCGCCTCAAGTTGACCCTTCGCTTATCCCATTGCCAGCCTCTCCAAATTTGGATGAGATTAATCGGCATGGCGAAGACTTTAGGCCTGACGATTCTGGGGTTTCGGTCTCAGATTCTCCAGACCCAGTCCTTATAGATCTCAATACCCCTCCCCGTTCAGATCGAGTGGATCATGCTACCCCAGAGTCTCCTTTACAGTCTCCTCTACATCCGTCACGGACCCAGGTTCCCATACCCCAAGAGATCTGGCTCGAAAGAGCGGCTCTGATTGAGAGGTTAAATCAATTGGAGCGGGGGATCGCTGCCGCTAGGGAAGAATTGGAGCGGAAAAGTCAAGAATTGCAGGAGATGCGATGTGTCATGGAAGGGCTTGACGTCCAATTTAGCGTGCGGTAATCGTCCGTGTTGTTCCTGCTCTCCCTTTTCTTGGTTTCGTGTACTCTTGCTTCACGAATGAGCTCATTGAATAATTCATAAACTTCATTCGCTGTATTTCTAGGTTTTCGTTTTTGCTTTCTGTCCTCGATTCTTGTGCGTATCTTGTGTTATCCTCGCTACGGCGCTTCATTGTATCTTAAGCTCGGAGAATGACACTCTGACACTAGTCGCTCACTGAAGTAATAGTGATATCCATAGCTCCGGGCGTGATTAGCGACTGACCAACAGGAACGGCACATTCTTTGTTGAAACCCTGCAAAATTCAGGCGGTCTCAAGGATCGATATTCGATCAACCGGTCAGCTGTTTCCTTCGTCATCGTTCATGGAAGGTTGAAAGGCTGAATCGAGACTCTGTTGTTTTCCATGACCACTTTTGCTGTAACTACGACTTTATCTCCCCCTCGTCTCCTATTTGCAGTGCCTCGCTCCGGATACCATCTCGTAGAAAGATTCCCCACAAGTCTCGCCGTGTTCTGTGGCACATTTTCTGCCTCATCACACATCGGCGCTCTGCAGCTTCCACTCATTCCTGGCAACGGCTCAGAGCGTTACTCTCTACTTCACCGATCCCTTCCTGAGACCGTTCTCTGGCCTGTCATCCACCACTGTCCGGATCCAGACTAAGGGCGCCGTTCTCAAACCATTGCAAGGAAGGAAAGACCGTTTGGAAAATCTGATCAATATCTCCTTGAGAACATTTTGACGACTAGGTTCTGTCGTATGCTGTATTCATGGTCACGTTTCGGTCTCAAAGTATCAGCCCTGGACGGAGATGTCCAAAAGCCAGACCCTTGACTAATACCCACTTGCGGGAAAGTCGCTGGTGAAGCGTTTAATCAGAACCCAGGACGCCGTGCTTTCCCAGAGGTATTAATACTTGAAAGTATTCTACCTCCTCAAAACGCTCACGATCCCCTCTCAGGCCCACACCGCTGTCATATTTATCCGATGGTCCCGCCCGCTATCATATACTCTCAGCAGATGCAGAAGATTGAACACGGGTTAGGGCACGCGTTATGGTACCCAGAATCAGCCATTGAAATTGGAGATGTTGGATTTATGAAACCTGGTACGCTACATCACATCATCATTCCTTGGATATATGCCTCATCAAATGGGAGAAAGGACACGGAAAATTCATACGCCTGTTCAATTGTATGCGTCCAGCGGATGACCCTCTTAATCGAGATGGTGTACCCCATGGATTCCAACAATTGAGACCCCCACAGGAACCTGTGGCCCTCCCCCGTATCCTGCAAGCAGGTCCAGTATACAGTAGCTCTGTTCGACATGCCGAATTTGGTGGTTCGATATCTGCTGGAGAGTGAGATAATTCTCGATTGACATTCTTTACTTGACTTCACTGTTGATGCCAATTGACAGAGTACCAACCCCCTCCCTGGCCATGAGTTACACTTTTGGATGCACCCAGAATCGTGGTGCACATCTCTTTTTGCCGGATGACGCGGATGCCTTTGTCCATTGCTCGAAAAGGGTGTTCACTAACTATGTCCTGGAGAATTACAACAGCTGGTGCCGGTTCGCCAACGACAAAGGATTTGATATGTCGGACAGTGAATTGCATGGCCCTGTTCTCATCAGGTCGACTACTAAAACATCAGCATGGGGCGTGGCCTCATGGATGAACCAAAGTAGTAACCATGATCTCATGGTACACTGCGCGCCCACAGGAGGGAGTCGACTTGCCGCCTCCGTCTCATTCAGCTCACGAACCGGTCTCGCATCCAATGTGCATCATCGATCCGGTCCCGAGCCTGCATTGAACCAAGCGAGTACGGGGGAAAGACCGACTCGTGATCAATGCATTTTCGTGTCCTACTTCTTCGCAAAGTTGAATATGTTCCGCGGACGGCAAATTGTAGCCGCGGCGGAACCCCAGCCCGATAGATCGAGAAAACCAGAAGAACCCCCGAAGTCAGACGATCTACCAGTCCAAGAGAGCACAACGGAGGTAAGTAAAATTGAGTTTATTGATGCATATACTCTACCGTAACGTTGATACAATTATACGTGTAGTTCTACGACCCTGTTGAGGGTTGAGTCGATTATATTCTGAAAGTCGGTTTATTCCTTGTTGATGGGAATTTGTGGTTCACGGATACGTTCGGTTCACTAGCGACCAGATGTCGACATTGCCGTGGCGTCTCACGAGGACCTCAAGTTGGTGTACGAGGTTTGTAGAGATATGTTGGAATTTGACATGACATAGAATCTCAATACATTTCCGTAGCCCCCTTGGCCATTGGATCAATCATCCTTTTCCTCCAGGAGACCCGACTTTCCTGCAGAAATCGAAGTAATTGAGGCGGATTTCAAAAGTGTGTACATCCACGCAATCTACACTTCCGAATATCTCCCTTAAACCAAAAACAGTGGGCACAATAAGTGGCGAAAACGAGCTACCCACTACCTTGTGGAACCCTCCACGAACGGATGATACAGCATTTAGTTACTCGGAATCCGATGGGAAGCCGGAGAGATGTGAACTCGAAACACGGTTGGCGCACAGTCGACAGCAACTTCACCGCTTAGAAGGGAATGACGAAAAAGGTCATTTGAAGCGTGACCGTCACCACACTCCTC
Source organism: Meripilus lineatus (assembly GCA_027627245.1). Lineage (NCBI taxonomy): Eukaryota > Fungi > Basidiomycota > Agaricomycetes > Polyporales > Meripilaceae > Meripilus > Meripilus lineatus. Next base: position 13,278 of record JANAWD010000448.1, on the reverse strand, counting down.
CTCGGGGTGACCATGATTTCAGCCACGATCATGCTCCGAAAAGACGCAAAACCGAAGTATCAAGAGCTTGAGTACTTACTGGGTTCTCAATATTCTTGCGCATTTCAGAAGTTCTCTCCCTTTCCACTTTGCGACTTGATTCATGAACTGTACAGCCTAGCCCTGTGACTCCTAGACTCTTCTGCGCAGTATCTACTAGTAATCATTGTATCGGTCACTGGCATCCTCCCCACGGACACCCTAACTTCCCAAGTAGATCTCTATTGTTTCAAGCTTCACATCGCATTGAGGCTGTGTAGCTGAGGTTCTTGGGCTAAATTTAATCAATACCAACCTGATGATATCCTCAATGCAAGTTTTGGGGTTTCTCAGACGGCAATTGATACCGTTCTTCCTTTTCCCTTGGCAGTACGAGGGTGTACGCGTCCGGTGGATTGAATGAACTACGAATAATACATATATAAGCCATAGTAGAGAAATGTATTCGCATACCGCGAAAAGGAAACGGTACAATGTATCCCAGGTTCTATCGCACTTGATGTCAATGATACCGTCAGTCGCTTTGAGAGATCGAAGAACCATGAATCTCTACCTGTATCATGACCTAAAGAGGCAGAATTATTGGTTCTGCAAGCCTATCTTCAAAGTCCCAACATTCATTCAATGATTCTCACAAGTGGCCGTGAACCCGGGGCTATATCACCCAGCGTGAAATGGGATGATCGGTGCCAGATAGATCTCTGTACACTGTTCCCGACATTGATGGCGATAGATCCACATATGCTGTACCAGAAAGCAGTGAAGAACGTCACTTAAGGCTTTTCCCCGCCTTTACTACTACAATGCGTGACACTAGTTCTAGTGCCTGTTGATTTCGACGTCGATCGGGGTCGGAGTGCGGTGTTCTCACCAAGCGAGCACCATTTCTAACACGTTCGATCGCAAGGGACCACAAGAAAAGTATAACGAACATACGCGAAATTATTGAGGTACGTGATCTCTCCCTTTAACTTCTATAACTCATATGATGTCTGGAGGCTGACTGACGCAAATCACGTATCATGCAGTCGGTCCATCATGCATCATCAGTGGAATGATCGATGATCCGACTCGGAGGGCAACTTCGAAATCGCATTACTTATTCGTCGGTGCCCATGTGCTCGATATGTCGTATATGCACCGCTTATTTACGAGAATAGCCGGATTCCCTTGATGGACGATATACCGTGCATACAAGGTTAATGACAAGGCCACCCTGTTACAGGCCGACCGAGGACAATGGTGAAGTAAACCCGCCCAAGCCCTTCTTCGCGACCGAATATTCTATCCTACAGTAGTCAGCGACGCCGGGCAGAAAGGTGTACAGTGGGAAAGGCTTAATGGGACAGGTTTGGTATTATCGCGCTCTCGGCGGATTCCCGAAGAGAGTGAACCTGGATTAATGTACACTCATTACAGGCTATGCATCACCCATTAAGGCGATTTGACAGATTTTCTCTGGCCTTTCGAGGGTGTGGGGGATACGATGGATGCCGGTGGGATATACGTCACACGTGGACGCAGCATTGGTGCCCAAGGTCGACCCGAATCAGGTTCTTTCGAGGAATAGATGACCTCTGGCGATGGACGCGGGATTCTACGGGGTTCTGCGGATACTGAGTCCTGGGACGGGGAAGCGGAGATGGAAGCGGGAATGGAGGTCGCCTTGACCTTCGAAGAGATAATGACCTTTTTTGATTTCGGGTTGATGGAAAGCACTTTATGCGAGGTTTGCGGTGGAGGTTGTTGCGCCTTCAGACTTTGGCTGCTGGGAGAGCGGGAAGGGGTCCTTGTCCCGGGGAGTGAAGGGAATTCAGACTGAGCTTTTTGGATCTGCTGGGCAAGTCTTTCACGCTCCGCTTCTTCTTTGCGCAATGTCTCTTCGAGTTCTTGGTCGAGTTTCGCAACGAGGGCGTCGCGATCCTCTGGTTTGTGTAACGCAGCGGAACAGTGGGGGCAGACATATTGAGGGAGGTTGAGCGTGCAGAGGATTAATCCGCAATGGAGACACATTGGCGTGTATGAAGACAGTGGATGATCCCTTGCTACAAGATTGGGAACGGCAAATGGAACGATTACGAGGAATGTCAATCAGGATTCTCTATCGATTGATTGCAGCCGACAGACCTTGACAAAAACATCCACCACTGGGATCTTTCTCGAACCCCTTGAAACGAGCCACGCCATCCTTTAACTGCTCAAGCCTCCTCACTTCCTCGCTCTTCGGGAGTTCCTTCTGCTTTCCTTTGCCCCCTTCAGCCTGGGTCTGTTTCGAAGGCGAGTTCGCTCTATCCAAAGAAGCGCGAGGAATCAAATCAGAGAGCAAGCCACTGCGACGCATGTGTTTTCAAGAACGTTGCCTTGGATATGGGGATTTGCCTATAAGTTGAGAGGTTCCAACAGATCCTTGAGACACCGTCTCAAAAGCAATGTTAGATGAGTGACTTGGCTCAGTTGGATCGATAGTGTCGATCATGACTCTGACATTCCCACGTGGCGGAAGCGCGCCACCTTTGTTCCAAGCACGCATGGCCCTGGACCCCAACGGGCTCGGAGTCATTGCAGCATCAGACAGAACTTCGAAAGCATCATGAATCGGCCCACTTCGTGCAACCGCAGCCTCATTGACTGGGAACTTACCCACGAGCTCCCCGTCTGACATCCCTGCGCAACCACATGAAGAGCGAAGAAAGGTATGTTATTTTCTATTTTGCAAATCATCATCAGCATCCCGGACATTCTCCGGAATATTCGGGACTCGGTTGAGCTACGCGTTATTCAGGACAGCAAGTGGCTACCAGACGCAGAACTTGAAACGACTTCGCCGGAAGTATTAGGTTCGACTTCTTGGGTGGAAACCCGGGAACGTCTCCAAGGCTGATCTACATTGTACGAGTCTACAATTGTAAACAGGAGTCCAAAAATCACAATGTAAATACCCCATTAAAATGCACAGAACGTTCGCATCACCTTGGACGTCGTGGTCATACGTACAACAAGTTGCAAGGAACCTGAACCGTTGAAACAATCACAATTGTTACCGCCAAATAACGATGCCAATGACACCGTCAGGTCCAACTCGAACAATGCTGTCCGCAACATACTGTGAGCGATATAACATGCAGATTACGCCGCATAATTGACTAACAGCAGGCAACCCATCTTCAACCGACAGATTGTCATCGGTGTTATACTGAACCGACAAGTGGGAAACTATCAAGGGTCTCAATATCACAACACCTCGGGCGTCGTTTCCTGTGCGTTACTCCTTATGCCCCATTGGGATTTGGGGATACTGTAGCTAGCACCTGTACAGCATACACACTCAGGTTGAGCTGCACTGCAAAGTATGTGCAGGATAGAACAGTCCCACCAGGGCCCCAATTATAACTCAGTGATCCGAAGAATCTGAATCACCAGATGCGCACTTTCAGCACCCAGAACAATTAGATCCCGTCAGGTCTTGACTCACATTTTCCCTGCGCTGAGCCCTGAATTCGGTTTTCCGACAGATCCTTAATACCAGCGGGACCTCTCAACAACTGCCAAAGTGAGGAGGAGCGTGCTGGAGGGTAGGGTAGCCTACGCATCGAGGCAGGGTGTTTTCTCAGGATTTCAGGGTTTCCTTCTATAGGTGGTGCTTCTACCCGAACGACGATGTTAGAGGACAAGCATCGGAGGATGGATAGTTTGGATGCATCGATGAGGTCGGGGTCGCGGTGGGATCGTACGCTTCGATCCGCCGTGTCTGCGGGTCGGAACAATAGGTCGTGGAACTCATTTGAGTCTACCTGCGATATCGGACCCTCCCTTGCACATGCTGAGGAAATGAGCCTTTGATTGTCACAGAAAAGCTGCGGACGAGACCTGAACCAACGCTCAGTCCAGGGTTTCTCCAAGGTATTCTTCTGCCTCCTCGCCGCATCAACGACGCTGACCACCTTAAAGCTCAATGCCGACCATTCATCTCAGCTGCGGGAAGTATGAGTCTTCCTGTCATATTGGGAAACTTGGCGCATCCCATCTACGAAAGAAGTCTTCCTTGGATGATAACAGTAATTTAAAACGTTTCGCGCTTGCACTACCAATCAAGGATCTCGGATGCTTCGATCGACAAGATGACATCTCAGCTGTTTCTTCGAGACGAGATCCAAACATGGATGATATATCTGCATACCACCGACACTCTGCATCGTTCTGTGATAATTTAATCGCAACACTCAACCAGGGGACGATCCAAAGGCACACAACCCCAGGTCGAAGCGAGCCCCATTGAGGTGGCGCTATGAATAACGAATATAGATGCGCCATCTCATCTCATGATAAGACAAATGATGAGTTGAACTCCGAGTGACTACGAAAGGAAGATCAAGAATCAGATGGTGACGAAGGGTAGACCAAAACGGCAACAGGTAAGATAATGGAAAGTTGAGCATCTTCTTTTAAATGACGTACCTAATTCCGTGACAAAAACCGATCGTCGGTAGTCGGAGTTGTTCATATTTTGAAGGAGCTCAGCAATTAGTATGGAGAATATTTGAGATTACAAACATATCGGAAACATCCAACAATCGGTTCGGTGTATGTGCGTTAGCTCCGGATGTAATGCTTGCAATGCATACTTACAGCATCGTGATCCATTGTGATCCATTTTTAACGGAGTACCAGGTCGTCGTTGGGTTTGAGACTCTTCGGTCCTTGCATCTCGAGATCTTACAAAGGGTCAATATCTAAGAATTCTTTTTTACTCCTGTAATTCTTGACAATTTCCTATGAAGGTGCTTCGGTCGTTGGTTGGATATAAATCCGCCGAAATGCGGTGGGTATTTGTACGATGTTTTATTTTGCCAAAGATTCGGGATGGGTCTGAAGTCCCCACAACGAATGCGGATCAGGCATCAACGAGCGGGAAGGATGCGGTATGTCCGTGACGTCGCGTCCTTACCCACTCAGGTTGAGTACTCCCGGCAACGATACCTGTACCATTTCACGGAATTCCCTACGACAAGGGTACTGTGCGATACCTGTGTTTAAATGACAATATAATCCTATACGACGAAGCATTAGAGTTTCCGCCTGGGGGCGACAGGACATTGTGATTGAAACGCTATGCACTCGCATGGGAATCGTCTGATGGAAGCACTTTGATGCTCCTCTCCATACTGCGGTGTAATGAGTGCGTATTTAGCAGATCAAACAGGTGGCGCCAGTTCTGTCCTGCCAAGCAAGGTTAAGTTACAGGTATGTGTAACAGTCAAAAGAGGGCGATTTCGATTTGGGATCACTGTCGCATGGCAATTACAACGTGGCAGAGAACGGGAACGAGCGAACAGAATCAGAGAACAAGAACAGAAGAGTGGAGAGAAGCATAAAGAGACTGCACTCTGAATGTATTGATTGAGATCTACTGTTGGGATGCTGTGCGTTGTGTTTACATTATGTTCTGTGGAATGATATGTTTGTGTTTTGACGCGACGAGATCTCGTGAACGGCTTACAGGGGAGGGGTGAGAATGGAGACCTTCGATATACGAGACTTGAATGGTCAAGGTTCTGGGGTGAGTAAAATGAGAGTATTCATGGATCAGTTTAGAACGGAGGTCGGGTGACGGTGAGATCCTATCATAGGGCAACACGCATGCTGTATCGTTAATGAAAGCAGCTTCATAGGAAAAAGTCGGCACATGGCATCAACGAGAAGGAAGGAACGACCAAATTGACCCAAACACGAGAATGCTTGTTCGACAAAAAGGGAACAAGAGACCGTATAGAGGATGTCCGTGTGGATAGGAAGGGTCGCACCGAGTGAGACATTGACAGGAGACATCAAGGGCGATGCGTCACCCTTGATGATTACCCAGATCGGGCCGCGGCGGTGCCCACGTATGCCAGATATAGGTCTAGAAAATCCAATGGACGGCGAGGCGGAGGTTACGTTGCTGTGGGTGTCGTTCGGGCGAGAAGACACGCGGGAAATGGGTCCCAAAAAAGAGACAGCCGGCTTGGGGGAGCATAGAGGAGACCCGCCTTGATGGGATAGTATTAAGTACATATAAGTCGAGTGAGGAAGGGCGTACCTGATGTGACAGAAGAGATGATCCCAAGATCATCATGATTGGGGTGATGGGACTCGGGATCAAAATATTGGTGATGCCCACAAGGGCGGGTTTGATAAGGTGTGAGTGGGTTTTGACCGGAGCGGGCTCATGTAAGATAATCAAAGGGGAAGAATCTGGGAGCCAGATTTTTAATATTACTTTACATTACAGTACGTGTTCCAAGTAGAAGGAATTATTGGAGCGGGACCTCTCGTGGTTACCCACGTGTTGACAAGTCGTATTTGTCAGGACATGCAAGCGTCCCGCTCTTCGGAAGGACGCACGGAGAGGACACATGGAGAGGGTGTCATTTTGACAACCATCTCCTTGGGCCCATCGAGGTGAGGTGCGTCTGGGTTGGGGATGCGGAGCTGAGCAGAGTGAGAAGGTGGTGGCCGGATTTGGAAGGGCGCCTGATGTGTGGGAAAGGGAGTGTGGCGGATGGGCGGCGACTGCGGCCGAGGATGATAGCCGCTGTATGCCGCAGTGATCCGAGGAATATCTCGGTGATGGGAACCTGAAAAGGCAAAAGAGTGAAACACCGGGCAAAAAAATGGGCACAAAAATGCGCGGAAAAGTGACGAGAAATAAGATGCTTATACGATTGTGCTAGGACAAGCACGGCGTCCGCTCGTCGTTCTCGACTACGACCACCTCATCTCCCATCGCCGTCTCCCACAACCATCTCCTGCAAAAGTCCCTACGCCACTGTCGATAGACTGTGGATTGGCGCTGCTCCGTTGATTCAAGTGATCATTCTGCGCTTGACGAGTGGCTTCTCGAGTTCTCATATCAGCTCATCGCAGCCCCGGAATTGCTGCATATACGCCTGAAAAAAAAAAAGACGAGGATACCCAGGATTTTCGCAAAGAAAGACGACGTGGAATAGCCTCCATCCATCATGCGAGTACTGTACGTATATCCCACCCTGTGCACCATCATCTTCTCTTCCCTTCCATCCCTCTAAATTATCATATATAGTTCCCATCCTCAGGACACCAACTCTCCTCCGTCATCCCCATCTCTCCAATCTCGTCGCTCCCCGTCTCAGTTACAGGAAGAATACAAGGATCACCAAAAGCTCCCTTTCATCGACAGTCACTCGTCCCCTCATCACCCGCCCCAGCCAGGTCCCCCGCCTCTCCCATACTCGTATTCGCCCCCAGCTGCATACTACCTTGATAGCCGTTGGGTATGTCCATCTTCAATACCAGCTTCTCTCTCGCTGATCGGATTTCTGTTCCGTTGTCCATACTTGAACAGAGAGGAGCAACAACTCTCACCCCGGCCGTCTTTCACCCACAACACGTCCTTCAAGACCCACCAACCTTAGACATGTCTCGTCGCGTCGCAGAGAGTGGCGAGAGGTCCTCAAAGTACGCGTCTTTTCACTTTTTGATTCCTGACCGTGACCGTACCCATTCATTCATTCACTGATCAACCTAATCCTTCGATCAGCCGTCGTACTGATGATCGGACCCAATACGACATTGATCATTCCCCCAACCTGCGGATCACCCATCATTCTCCTTCCATCCCTCCCGCAACCAGCAGCACATCATCTTCAACGCCCCCTGTAAGCAACCTGTCTATGTCTCATCCCTCCTCGTCGCTGACATTCTCTCATATCATGTTGTCATAGCCACACCCCCAGGCCTTTTACGCTCCAGGGCCACCCGTACACCCAGGCACACCCTACGCTTACCCACCTCCCTACAGCGGAAGATACCAACAGGAGCAAGTCTCCGCCGGCGCCGGGGCTCCTCCACCTGGGAGCGCCGCTGCCCAGCCTTATCTCAACCAAGTATCTACGCGCGCCATCATCCCTGCTTATGTCCCTTCCCAATCATACCCTGGACAAGCAACTTATGTCATTCATACTGATGATGCCGCAACAAAGTTGAGCGATCGCGTTCGTCGAAAATGTTATAATTGCAGGACAACAGATACCTCCACTTGGAGGAGGTCCAATCTTGTTCCTGGGAAAGTCGTACGTGTCCTTTGTTTATCCATAGCGCTCAAAAAGAATCCCGTCTCAATTCATTTTCGGATTAGTTGTGTAACAAGTGTGGGTTGTTTGAAAGGACCCATTCGAGACCACGACCCGAACAATTCCCCCACAAGCGCGTCACCTCGAGCTCGAATACACCACCTCCTTCGTCTCCGGGCAGGTTACCTCCCATCTCGACTTATATCGGGTCGCTTCCTCCTGCTTCGGCGCATATAGTCGACCAACAACAGCAACACCCCCATTTGGTCTCGAGGCATGATGTTCAGACTCCACCTCAACAGTCGCCTAAGAATCCAAGCGCCAATGGGAATGGGATCCAAGTAAACGGGACGAGTAATGGAAGTCCTTATCAACCCCATCACAATCACCACCAACCACAACAGCAACCACACCAACAAAATGGGTCGGGGCACTCATCACGAAACTCCCCGGAGATTCGAAACCTCCTGAACGATTCGGCTCCGCCCCCAGCGGCTGCCCCACAGTCGACGTCGGTTTCTACCTCTTCGTCTCCGCGGCCTGCTTCTGCTTCGGCAAGGCCCCGTTCACCCGAAGTTCAAAGAAATGGGGTTGGACCGTCAGTCTCGAGGCCTGAGACGCCTTCGATCCCAGAGAAAGTCCATGGGCAGAAGAGGCCTGCATCGCCGGGACTTGATGATGATCATGATTCAGGAAGCCCTCCTTCTCAGAGACCCAGGACTGAACCGAGGTCTCCGCAGTATGCTCCCAGAGCTGCGATCTAAAGAAGCAGCTCAGCAAAGAATTTCGTAATGCTTGGTTGCTCGCTGCGAAAGAAAAGTACTTTGGTTTTACCTGTCTTTAGTTGTTATACTTCTTTCCTCTTTGTTTTCCGTTTGATTCCCACCCTTGCCACCAGGATGGCAAGTGAAGATTGGACGTTGTTTTGACAGTCTTGCACTGCGCTTGGTATATCGTTAGGTTCCCCCTAGGTTGAATTTTATGTGCCTAATTATGTGCTTTCTCTTTGTCTTTATCCCCCTTTCCCCATTCTTTTTTGACCCCCTCTCCTTCTATTGCCCTCGATCGTTTCGTTTCGAACGTGCGCTCTCAATCCCCAATGTCGTGATTCCTGTTTTCTCTACTGACTTACTTGCGTAGTCTAGCTCAAAGTGAAAGTGATATAGGATAGTAACTCTCGAGCCTTCTATATGCTCTCCTCTTTTTACATTGCGATGTCTAGTTTCTTGCCATTTCTTGTAATACCCCTTGATATCCATTCTCCCTTCTCAAACTCCCTTGTGCCTTGGTATGGTATGTGGCCGTGTGGGCGCTCGATAATCAGAAAGTTCATGAATGCAAGAACATTTACATTGAACCTATCTCTACGACGTAGCCGCAACAGAATCCATTTGCCCTATCCGCTCCCCGAATGTATCCAGCAACCTCTTCAATTCTTCCGCCTCCTTGATCAAGGTTCCCACATCTCCCTTATCTTCCTCCTGCTTGAAACTCAACTCCTCTGTTGCCCTCTTCACGACCCCCATCCAACTTGTACCCTCGGCTTTCAACAGATCCGTCAGTTCATCTTTGATCCGTCGACATGCACCAGCACCGTCATATCCGAAGCCAGTGTACACTTGAACGAAGGTCGCGCCTGATTTGGCATAGTCAAGCGCGTCACTACCCGAGGAGATCCCACCACAGCCAATGAGGGGGATCTCTGAGGGGAGGTGGGTGCGGAGAGTTTTCAGTGCTTTGAGGGAAAGAGGTTTGAGGGGGCTGCCTGACAGACCACCTTGTTGAATCTTGTTTGCTGTGGAGCATAGAATCATGATTCTCTTGTATTCATGTGAAATCAAATGCAAAGGCACGTACGATGTGATAAACTGTCGGGTCGACTTGTCGTCGTGTTGCTGACGATAACGCCGTCGACTGAGGATGTCCTGACGACTTGAGCGATGTCGATGATATCCTGCTCTGTTAAGTCCGGCGCGATCTTGAGGACTATTTTCGGTTTCCGGTGGGTGGACGTCGTGGAGACGGTTTCGTCTCTTGTTTTGATCACACCTGCGAGAAGTTCCTCCAGCAACGAGCGAGTTTGCAATCCTCTGCGGGCCCGTACAAAAATATCCACATTTTGCGTCCACGCGCACATCGCAGAAAGAACAATGTTGGACCATGGATATGATAGTCGTCGGGATTAACATAATTTCCAGAACATAGAATGGAGAACACCGACCTCAGACCGGGAGTGTTGGGACTTGAAACATTGATAACAAGTACATCAGCATACGGTGCAAACGTCTTAACACCCGCTACGAAATCACTGATAGAATCAGGCGGTGAACTCTTGTTCTTGCCCAAGTTCACTGCCAACAGATTTCCGGGACGTAGAGATGCTGGAGTTTCCCCTCCTACCGAAGCGGAAGGCTCATTATTTCCTGTAGTTGTTGTTGCTGAAGAGAATGCGGGGATTCGGGCAAGGAGGCGGTTCAAAACGGCGATGTGACCTTCGGAAGGGAAGCCGTAGCGGTTGATGAGTCCGGAATCAGATGGTAGGTGGAACACCCGGGGTTTAGGGTTGCCTGGCTATGGAGAAAACAAAGCGACATGTGGCTTCAGTCGGCGAGCAATAGTAGGGAGAGAAAAATTGAATGCATTGAGCATTTTACCTGAGGTTTCGGCGTCACACTACCAATTTCGACCCAACTGAACCCGAGGTTGAATAACCCTGAATAAACGAGGAAAACACGGGTGGGCAGGGGGTTGAGGTAAACATGCAGGGTCATGTAATGCAGGCAAACAGATGGTCAGAGGAAAACTGACGAACCGTCGATGGCTTCGCCTTCTTTGTCAAACCCTGCTGCAAGTCCTACAGGGTTGGCGATCTCTTGTCCCCACAACTACGATCCCCGATATCAAACGTTTCAATCGCGACAGATGATACAATGTAGAAAAGAAGACTTCATGAAATGGTAGTCTCGAAATAACAATGAATTGAGACGTACCTCGACTTTCAGTCTCTCGTCGTCTATTTGGGTATCGCGAGGCCCTAACCCACTTCGTAAAACTCGCACGGCGAATTTATGTCCCGTCTCAGCATCAAGGGAATACCGCAACAGAGGCGTCAAGAAATAACGATGAATAGCAGATCGAGAATCAAAGTAGTAGACTGCGAAAACTCCTGTAGCGAGTGTGAAGACTGTAGCGTAAAGACCCGTTCGGAGGGGAGATGATGTCAATGAAGAACCCGTGGAAGCATGGCGACGGGGTATTGCGCGCGTGAAACTGAACGCAGGTCGAGATGAGAAGATTTGACGACCAGATAGCAGTCGAAAGGACATTATGAGTGTCCTCGGGAGGATTGACGACGTTGAGGAACGTCGGTCGATGTTGTCGGGACGGTGTCGGGTCCTAAAGATGTCAATAACCGGCTCATTCGTCGCGAGTCGGGATTAGGGAGAAACCCTAACCCCAAACACACGCCTTTGAAGGCATAAACTTCAAATTCTATTGGACCGATATGCACAAGAGAATATTGTTTATTATTCATAGACTTCTGCATTCACCAGAACAGACAACTATCGAACCTGTCCATCTGGTCATCTACGAGGCAAGCAAACCTCTTCGGTTCATTCATTTGGGCCACTCGGAAGAGGCTTCTCCGACTCCAACTTCTCGTCATTTACCGGTGGATCTCTATAACTTCCTTATAAACGTTCCCTAAGGTACGACTCGGAGTTAGCATCTCAAGGTACCTCGTGATAGGACCCACGGGCGCACCTGCTTTCTACAGTCTCCTGGGTCAACTCTCGCATGGCTTGTATCACCTCGAGCGAAATCAAATCAGGGACCAAAGTGTTAACCAGCGCACATTGTTCCGAACACAGGGTCCACTTATCCCCGGTGGTAGAAGAAAATTGGGGGTGCTCAAAGTACGCCTTCTGGTGTATGTTATGTATGAAGGTCCCCTTTGGACAAAATAAATCGGAGCGCCAGTGTCACCTTGTCACCTCGGCCCCTCTTGTGATAGCAAAAGCGCGGCACCTGAGGCCTGACCGTGGAAACTCCTTCTCACGGTCAGAATCTTCCCTTATTTGTACTAATTCTACCATACATAGAGATATCTTCCCATGTCGGAGAGGTTTCACAGGGTCCAATTTTGGAGTCTTCGTTGCACGGAAAGGTAAATTGAAAGAAAAAATCTGTTCGACTCGCAAAGGAATCGAACCCAGGACTAGTCGCATACTGGCACTAGTGAAATTTCCAGTCACTAAATCCAACTGAACCATTTTGCTTCAAGGGACAGCGGTGTGTACAGCAATAAGACACACAAAAAATGTCATATTTGTGCGATCCCTCCTGTCTTTGGGGATCGTTTTATTAGCTGCGACCTGCCTGGCTGTATCTCACGTAAATTTCGGCCTAAGTATACCCATATATGGAGATCACCGAGGCACTTTCCATTTTCGGAAAACAGCTCTGCGCTCCTTCCGTTCTTCTTCTCTTGAGCCCCTGACTTTTCCTCTCAATCTCGAGCGCGGAATCCCCCAATCCGGTTTCCCCCATTCCTCCCTCTTCGTGTATGCGACCTCGTGCGTATGCTCTCCCTCCAGTGGCGTGAACCTGTCCAACTACCTGATGGGCTGTGCCTCGTAATGTAAGATGGGCCGCCGTATCAACGGGTTTCTCCTCTTCCTTCCTCATTTATGAACTTCTGAACTTCGCGTGAGTATCGATTTAATTTTTTGGATATTTGCTCAGCCTAATAACTTGGGTGAAGACGGCGCTGCTGATGCACGCCCAAGCCCGACCCGCATATACTGCCATATGAGTTGTTCAGAATAAGTGTATTATGTGAAATAGACATTCAAAATAATTTATTGCAATTATTAAGTAATGAGGATTGCAATATAAATCTAAGAGAGGTATTCTAACTGTAAAAATAATCTGATGATCTACTTCATTCAATACAAATACTCTTGTGGGATTTTTTGACTGTTTCAGAATTTATATTACTATCTCAATCCAAATTAAATCTCCAAACAAGTTTCATAAATCAGATTATTGTTTACTATGATCAAGATGAATTCTAAATCATTCTCAGTCTATACTAAAAGTAGTTAGATTGATCTCTTTATACATATAAAATACAGAAAACTATGATCAC
>JANAWD010000447.1:0-35334 GCA_027627245.1 Meripilus lineatus | reverse complement strand
ACAACCCCATGAACTTTCGATATCATCCGCCGATGAACTGGGAACCCACACCTCTGCACCACATTCCCTGCAATCACAACCAGTCGCGCCTCAGGAACTCCCAGCATCGTCAGCCGATCCACCGACACCCAAAACCTCTGCATTGCCCCCTCAGCAACCACCTCAGCAACCCCAGCATCGTCACACGATCAAGCGACATCCCAAGCGGTACCATCACTTGATCTTCACCAGAACCATGAACGATTAAGTGACAAGAAGTCTGAGTCCACATCCGTCCTCGAGTCAAAGTCTATCAACTACTTCCCTGAGGAAGACCCCGAGGAATCGTCGTCGTTTTCACTGGAGAGACCCGAGGAACTCCGGAAACCTTCTTTTAGCTTCACGTTCTTCGACGCTCGCCGTACCTCGCATATCCAATCATCTCTTCCATCCAACAAACCCCGCATCAACACTCGCAGTCATTCCCGCCTACTATCAACACGTCCCACCGAGACTCCCAGAAGAGTTTCAGCCGTCCCTCAGACATCTACCTCACTTCAATCGGACTTTACTCAGAAACAAAACGACTGCTTTGGGTTATTTAGGAGGATGCACTGTTGGAAATTGGCGAGGTGTCCTTGGATGTGGGGGAAAGTGAAGGCGTTTGATGATAGACTTGTGGGGAGGATTTCTGGGATGGGTGGGCGACGTATGTGGTCTGTGATGGATTTGATTGGGTGGAATGGGAGACATAGTGCGGGTGTGAACCGACGGGCAAGCCACCGTCGCTGTACATTCGATGGAGACTTCATCATGATTGGGTAACCCAGGACCATTCCACTGTTTCCCTTTCTTCCTAATGTTCTCTCCTTGGATTTGGGCGCCGAGGAGTTGTGGGGATGTAGGTGGTGATTGAATGTTCGCTCGGCCTTCACCTTTGAACCCCAGTCGAACACAAAATGTGACTCCCCGTCAGAGTCGTCTATGGCCCGGCCTCGACCATCGGGCTGGCGCTAACGCTGTCGTTGACGCGTCATGGTACAAGGCGAACGGAAGCGGCAAAGGTGGTTTGGCACGATGAGCACCAAGTTAACCTAGCAAAGGTTCTTACCTTGTCGCATCTGGGTGGCAGGTCAAGGTCGTCTCTTTTGATGGGTTATCCTGTAGAACGAGTAGTTTGTGGTCGATAAATTCTCTGGTTTGCTCTTGATGGGCATACGTCAGGGAGGCGATACATGAGATAATTTCAGGAAATCTGAAGGACAAGTGTGACATCTCACCGCCAACTTTGACGTTCCTCTTTTGCTGCGTATGAAGGACTCACGCACAGCCAACGGTATATATATCAAGCACCCGTCTCCTTGGAACACAAGTATCCTCTTCTCAGCTATCATCCTCTCATTCGCCTTGACGAACGATGGTGTCGATCCTTAAACCCGTCCCCGTCTCTTCCCGGATAGAAGACCGGATAATCGACCATGTGGGTCCATCGGATCTGTTATCATGCTCGCTCGTCTGTCATGCTTGGGTTCATTCATCCCGTCGCCACCTCTTCCACACCCTGGAGCTAGACTCTGAAAGAGCCTCCAAATTCCTTGCTATGATCACCGCTGCTCCAGTCATAGGTCAATATGTTATAGATCTTACAATTGACGGCTCAACCTCGCGGGCTGAGATCTCAGATGGGTGGATCTACGACGTCCTACAGAAACTTCCAGCAATTCTCTCCAACCTAACACAACTCGTATTAAGGAGCCTGCCATCACTTCATCCTATTTCATCGGCTCTATTCCTTCAATTTCGCACCGTCAAAATGCTCAAGCTACACTCTTTCAATAATCAAACATCTCGAGACGTCAAACGGATTGCAGAAGCATTCAGGAATGTCCAGGTTCTGGAAATCAGGAACTGTCATTGCATTTCGCTACCTCGGCATTTTACCACCTCTGAATCTCCCAGTTTCATTTGGATACACCTTCCTGAAGATATTGGTCAATTTCCTGCACCAAAGCCTCACGTCCACCGGCTCGCTTTGGACGCGGATGGCATTCCACCAGTAGAGCTCAATAATTTTCTACGAGCTTACTCGGAATCACTACACCATGTCTCATTGGTTTATCATCGATCTTTACGATCAATAGGTGAGCACCATAATAGTAACATCTGTATCCTGTATAGTTTTCAACAGGAAGTAATGGTACTTTTCAGATCTATCTGGGATTGTTCTCCTTCGAGAACTACGACATCTTTCTTTGATATTTCGTCATCCTTTGGACGGAGCTGTCATTCCACATATTGTATCGTCCCTTTCTCAGGTCCTTCCAACATCTCTCGAGACGATCAGAATTGCCTTCCACAGCTGCAGGTCTGATGTGGTGTTTGCAACAGAGTCTGAGGCGAGCTGGAGAAAGCTCGATTCCACCCTCACGAGTCAGACACTGTTCTATAACCTACACATCTTCGAACTCGAGTGGCTCCCACTTGAGCCAATTTCCCTCGATACAATGCCAAGGAATACTGGTGGTATTTTACAGGATGTTGCTATACTGGATCATTCCGGAGTTTTCAAGCGAACTATGCCATACCTATACGGTCGCGGGCTTTTCTGTCATACCCATGGTGGAGTCACGCGGGCCATTAGATGGGCTGACTCGAGATGTATTCTTCCTCGAACCCCTCCCGGTACCCGATACCCCAGCACCCTGCCTATTGCGTCAGTCCCAAGGCTACCTTTGGAAATATGTGAGGAGGTCATTAGGAATATTCCATATGAACATCGTAATACCATCTCTGCTTGCTCCCTTGTATGTCGTGGTTGGAGCCGTATATCCATTTTACGTCTCTTCGAGGAAGTGACATTGGACTCCCATCGCAGAATCTCTCTTTTTCGCTCCGCTGTTTCCGCATCCCCTGGACTTGGTCAACGTGTCCGCTATCTCAGGATTCATGGGTCCGCATCAACAACCAAATCGGCAGATGGGTGGATTTACGATGTGCTGCGCTATCTCCCACCATTCCTGCCCAACCTACGTCATCTATGTTTTTCTCGCCTTCCAACCCTTCATCCCATCTTCATCCCCCTGTGCTCCCGGTTTACATCCGTGAGGGTACTGAAGTTTTTCAGCCTCACGAACCAATCACTTCGGGAGATCATCCAGATCGCAAACAGATTCAAGGGACTGCGAGACTTAGGGATCGAATTCGGTAACTGGCCACAATCTGCCCCTCCTTGGAACGGACAATCTCACCTGTTAGAGTGCCTTGATGTCAATGTAACAGGTACTGCGGTCCCTCACGGTCAATGGACTACGATGAATCGTTGGATCGTTGCAACCCACTCGAGTCTGTCCCTCATCAAGCTTCGCCTAGATACATTGGAATTAGATCTCGCTGAAATGGATCAAACGCTTCAGCTGTGTCCACGGCTCGAAGCAATCCAAATTGCCTTCAGCAGTAGGTCAACCCATCCCTTGATATAATCTATAAGTACTGATATTTCCGTAGTAGAGGAGTCTACGACTCTGCCTTCGTTCGCATGCTGCTCAAATCTACAGCATTTATTCCTCATTTTTCGATTTTCGACCCTCGACAACCTTCCGTTCATTGTGCCCACTCTTTACGAAAATCTACCCAGATCAATTCGACAGGTTCAGCTGGATTTTCAGACTGGGCGATTGATCAACATGTTTTCAATGGACCTCATGACGGCTTGGAATACGCTGGATGCGGAGTTAGCAAGTCCTGCATTTCCCTTCTTCGAATCACTCAGGATCTGTTCGGATGATGTCACCATTGAGAGGGTAGGCCCGCAAGTGAACAAAGAAGTGGCAGACGGCGAGACGAGAGAGAATGCGCCTGATGAAGGAACGGAAAACAAAGTAGAACATTGGGAGGTTAATGACCCAGATGGTCTGCAGGAGATGCGGATAGTAGAACAAGGAGGTTTCTTCAAGGCCGCTCTCCCAGCACTTTATCAGCTCGGTCGCGCATCATTCGCCAGTCGCTACTACGCAGATTATGTTTCATTCGACCCGGATCGGGCTGGGAGATGGCACATCGTTGATAGGACGACTTACGACGACTGGCCACCATACTATGATTAACGTCGAAAAGATATTCAATATCCGTTCACGATGGGGACGCACTTGTCCTTGGATTTTAGGAGTTTGACGCTGTGTATCCAGCACATGTGATGAGGCGGGGGAGCTGTCACGATCTTCATCCCTCGACGTAGGGGAAAACCGGTTATGTGGAGACTATCATTGTAGAAATGCTTCAGATTATTATCGCAATCACACTAGCTACATATATCTGATCCTCGGTCCCGACAGAGAATTAATTTCGAATTCTAAAGAAATGAACTTGCAAGTTGGACTTAGACACCAATGTGTACAAATGTAGCCCATCGCTCAATTGGAGTTCCACGAAGTCTCAGCCCCCGAGCGATGTCATCGACCGTGTGTGCAAGTGAGAACGTCGATGGCGTTCGACTAGAGCCCTCTGTAGAAGCGGAGTCGATGTCCTCAACTACTTCGCCAATTTCTTTTTCTACAGGGACAGAGTCGTTCCTTCGATACTTTGATTTTACGAGCTGGGGACCCCTAGGCGATGCAAGTTGGGGATTAAAAAGTGCTTGATACACAGCTTTTGCTATCATTGGCCCATCGCAGTCCGCCATAGGCCTGTGCCATGAATAGTGAGAGGATGAAAAAGGAGACGAGTTTCGATAAACGCACCATTTCGTCCCAAGAATACTGTTGAATCCAATAAACATCAATGCACTCGAGAGGTTGATAGACTCTTCCGGTTGCTCTGCGTCGTTAGACGCGGTGTGACAAGCACTCGAAATAGCGATGTGTGCATTCGGAAGTCTATGCTTAATGAGTTCTCGTATCGTCAGTTTCTCTCCATGAGCGAGAACAAAAGCACTATCCAATGGATTTCTAGCATCCTGCGTTCCATGGCACATAAGATGAAGAATAGATGCCTCTGGGAGTTTCTCGATTACGTTCTGAACAGAGGTATGTTCCCCTTGGAGATCCAGTTTCCCGTTCGCACCCTCAAGAAAGATGAGATTCTGAGGCGGGACATTTTGCGCGACTTCCTCTAGTTCATCCTTTACCATCGGAATTGATCCGAACGGCCATCCCGGGTCAGGCTGAGCAGCGGCCAGCACCTTAATATCAAGAGAAATGGGTCGTTGTCGAGCTTCAACCAGGGCACTGAGAGTGGGAGTGTATGATGAGACAAAAAAATCCGAGACGCAGACGGGAGCATCTCCGCGATATATCCCGGCGGCATGGATAGGCATGAATGAGAATTCTCCCATGCAGCACCACCATATGCGTCTGCGCTCCTCCAATCTCTAGATTGACGATATGGTCGTGATCAGTATTCAATTCAGGAGATCCGCTGAGACAAACAGCTTACTGGGACTTTCCAGGCTTTGGCCTTCCCTTTTGCGTCTGAGCTATGCCTGTGATGAATGGAATCGAGAATAGGTTCTGCGACCTTCATCCATAGTATTTCGAGGATATCTTCCATAGATTGGGACCCTCTCCTCCTTGGTCTCCCTGCACGTTCGTGATCCAAATTCGCCCTACTAGGTCCCGGATCGCGACCAACTGAAGCTTCTCGCGAGCCCGTAATCTGTTTGATGGATCGGTGAAGCACACCAAGTGTCCCCTCTGCGAGGGAAAGTGGAACAAGAATATGATGTGACCCAATGAAGACGATTCCGCAGCTAATTCCCATAATCGAAATGAGAAGAACAACTGGACCCTCACTCCCGACATGTAGCCAGATTTCAGGAGAATTAAACTTGTAGAAATCAGCGAATCCTTGAATGCTCCGAATTTCGTCTATGATCGCATTTCTCTCTTCATAGAGGTCAAAGGTGGACGGGGCCAGAAACGCTTGGGATACCGCGCTATGACAATCTTGGGTAGACTCGGATAAAGCCCACTGCTTTTCGATGGTACTCGATATCGTTTGCAGACGAGAGGCCAATTTCGGGCTGAGAGCGACGAGTCGAGCATCAATTGGTGCTCTGAGCTGTCGTAGCTGTCCCCACAGAAGGCCATACAACTGCTCAACCACTTCAATCACCAAGTCGATATCCGCCGCCCATAACGCAGCAGCAACAACATTTTCACCTATCCGCATACTTGTGAATCGACGATCGTCAATAGAACCCCAAATATTCGAGGCTATCCAACTTCGTTCCTTCAACACAGACAACGCAAGTCGGCACATCTGTGCGAGATGCTCTTCTCCGTGATTGTGGTCGGTCGTGGTCCTTAGGAAAAGGAAGTGGTCCAACCACCCTACAATAAACGAAACTCGCAGGGGGTTGTGTAACGCGTAATGAGTGGACGTTGCGCATTCATTGCACATGTCAAGGGCATGAATAGTGCGCGAAATATCAACGTCACCCGTGGTCGCCTGTAATTTGAACAACGACGCGACCCGGGCCGATTTCAAGGCAACTATACCGAGTACGTCCTCTACACTTGGATCAACATCTTGTATGAGTCGGTCGAGGTATTCGACTAACTCTTGCTGACGTCGAAGACCAAGGTCGTATCCCCGTACACTCTCGAGTGTCATAGTCCCCCACCGAGACAGATACCAATCCCGGGGGCTGTCTTCTGACGACGACGTCGCCACAGCCGATATGTCTGGCTCCAAATGTTGGAACCCACGCCTTAGTTTCCCCCTCCTATGAACAGTTCCCAAGGAAGTGGAGTTACGTAGGGAGGTTCTGATGATAGAGTTCAGGGAAGTAGCTCTGGAATCCAAACCGCCAACGGCTGGAGAATCGTTCGCAGAAAGTGATACTACTGCGAGATCGAGGATTGGACCGTATAGACCTCGAGG
Source organism: Meripilus lineatus (assembly GCA_027627245.1). Classification (NCBI taxonomy): domain Eukaryota; kingdom Fungi; phylum Basidiomycota; class Agaricomycetes; order Polyporales; family Meripilaceae; genus Meripilus; species Meripilus lineatus. The sequence continues at coordinate 28,476 of JANAWD010000447.1, read as the reverse complement.
TCCTAGCAATGAGCGGTACCGAAGGGCATCTTGGAGGTCGTTCTCATTGTGGAGGATGTGGTAGAGAGCAGTAAGGGCGTGTGCTAAAACGAGGGCGATCGGTTTGATGGGTTCACTTGACGCAGGTAAAGAATAACAGTAGGACTTCAAACGTTGGCTTGCTGCCTTGATATCGTCAACGGGACACTTCGTGAAAATCTCGAAAAGAACCCGGTCCTTTGACGAAAAGCTGCGAGCATGAATGGTTTCAAAGAGCCACAGCGCGCTCTCGAAGTCACCATCGATAGCGACGAGCTTGAGTTGGCCGAATAAAAGAGTAGCAAGAGGATGCACCTCTGATTCGCCCAGCGTGCTCCAATCGCATTCGTCGAAATAAGCTACCATTTGGTTCAAAGGCGAAAAGCTTCGCCCTGATAGTGACAGAAGGGACATTGCTCTCGCCCGCGCATCCCGCAAAGTTGGCTGTCGGTCTCCTGTAGTTGCAGGAAGCATTTGATTTGAATAACGGATGAGGTAGTCGCAATCTTCCATGTTGCGTGAAGCATACGCGCGCGCGAGTACGCAACGGGCCAACGGTTCCGATATAGAAGCGGCCTGGGATGAGCTCGGGTCGCAGACACAAGTCGCAATTTGAAGAGAGGTAATTGAATTGTCGAGGTCATCATCTCCCCCCAACAAATGGAAACGAGCTTTGAAAGCGAGACCTCGTAGTAGCAAGACCTCCGCCAATGCCCCAAGCTGCTCTTGACTGGGATCGCAGTCTTCCATCGCGACCTTGGCCAGTAAGACTATTTCGTCTAACTCAACCAACAGTAATTTCTGATGGTTGGCGTCACGATCTTGGGGTGAACTTTGGGAAACATGAATGGCGGAGTTGATCGCTGATACCGAGGTATTGACGAAGTTGGGAGGAAAATGCTGTAAAAACGGGACAGGACGGCACTGCTGGGATCGGAGAAGGGAGTCACGTTGCGCTGCAAGGACGGTTACTACTTGGAAGCTCCACAATAGGACGTCGAATTGCGAAGAGTCACAGAAATGTCTCATCAATTCGGCGAAATATATGGCACGCTCAATGTCTTGACTCTCTTTCGTGAGTTCGAACCGGATGGTCAGGGCCTGGACTTGACGCTTGAGTATAACAACGATTATCGGGAAGTGTGAGATATCGACTTCGAGGTGATTTAGTGCTTGATTGATCATGCGAAGAGTTGCATCCATTGCGGAGATGCCTCGACCTTGGACGATGTCATATGAATGACTCCGGGTCTCAACAATAGACCCTTGCACAATATCAGACCAAACTATAAGGCTTGAATGGGCTTCGTCTGCAACACTATGCAAGAAACTCAATGTTGGATCGCGTGACGCATTATCTCTGGACTTGAGAGGGGATCAATTGAAGGATCTAGAGTAATATTGGAACGAGAACCGTACCTTCATGATGTCTGTGGCTTTGGCAAGTAACATATTCGTTGCAGAGAAGAGAGAGGGACTCCTATTTCTGAGATACCAACGAGACGAGGTCCAAAGGCGTGAACATTCACGAATAAGCAAGTGAACCGCGGTGAAGATGAGTCTGAGCACGAAAGGAAAGGTCGTAAAGGACATGTCTTTTGAGGGTGCCGCAGAAGGTGGAATGGAGCGTAGAAGCACATGGACATGTTTTCGGCGAGTGGCCGTGCGTCCGTTTCGTTGGGGCTGTGGGAGATAACGTGGTTTACTTATTGTCTTTGAACGTTGAAACTACATACTTAAAACCTAACGCCATCAACTGGTGGTATGTCAAAATATGATGCTCAGCTTCCGGCCCAGCCTTGGGAGCCGATTATACGCTCGTTCTTCCTGGAGCAGTTTTCACCAAGTCATGTGGTAGCAGGTTTCGGATTAACAGTCGGACATGTAAAATCTGTAGTCGCTTCCTGAACCGACCGAAGGTTGAGATTTCCTGTTTACAAATCGCGGCACAACGTCGAGAGCAAAAACAAGTGATAGCAATGGTGAATAGGGTACGACTCTATCCGAGGCATTGGCACTCACCTTTGATTGCTAGAATCCGCAGCGCTCAATAGAAATCCCAGGTCTACTGTGCGATGGTTTTTGTGTCGTTGGCAGGTATCTCTTGTGCCGGACCGGGCGTGGGGAGCAGCGGAAACTCTCTCAAGGACATCAACAAAGAAAATAGGAATGTAGAGCTTGAAGCTATACCTGTATGAATGGAGAGTCCGAAGAACATGTATCTGGCGCGACCTTGGAGCCGGCGACACATCCGTTCTTCCGGGGGTGATTTTCACCAAGTCGTATCAGAGGAGAGCGTGTATAAAATGTATGTGAGTCCAACCAGGGGCAGACTTTCTGAAGTTGGGTATTTTGGGCTAGACCAGGCGTGCTGAGTAACACCAACTTGACCGACTTCAGAGCAGTATATATTGCGCATCGCACCCAAGTCTTGATGGCACCGAAGAGGTACTACCTTGTGTCGTTGCGGCCAGCGAGGTGGACGATGGAAAATGCGAACTTGAAATCATTCAATGCAATGCCAGCGCATGGGTGCCAAGAGATAAGATTAGATCTATGATCTCGTCGTTATCTAATCGTGAGGATTTGTCATCGAAGTATCATCCCAAGTTTTTCGAGGTCCATCTTCCTTCAAATAGACCCACCATACCCAGATTATACCAGGCATCGAGGTATGTGTTCGGTCATTATCTTTGGGTGTAGACTGTATTCTGTACTGAAAGTACACCTCCAGAGGGGCAAAAAGATGGAGTTCGTCCCCGCACCCCCAGTCCATCAGATCCTTTGCGCAGATTGTGGCACGCCAATTGTACCGAACTCTGCTAATTTGTGTGTTGCGTGTTTAAGAAACACCGTGGATATAACAGAGGGGATCCCAAAACAAGGTATGAGCTGCCTACATCTGTGTTACCAACTCCATTCACAATCCACAGCATCCGTATCGTATTGTCGAAATTGCGAAAGATTTCTTTCGCCGCCTACCTCATGGACCATCGCCCGACCCGAATCCCAAGAACTCCTCGCGATATGCCTTAAAAAACTGAAAGGTCTTAACAAAGTCCGCCTCACGGAGGCTCATTTCATTTGGACGGAGCCTCATTCGAAACGTCTACGAGTTTCACTCACCATTCAAAAAGAAGTCCTCACCGCGACCATCCTCGAGCAGATATTCGAGATCGAGTACCTCGTACAACACGGGCAATGTCCAGATTGTACAAAACTCGCAGCTAAGAATACGTGGAAGGCTCTCGTGCAAGTACGGCAAAAGGTTCCCCACAAGCGAACGTTTTTGTTCCTCGAACAGCTCATCTTGAAGCACGGCGCCCAGAAGGATACGATCTCGGTGAAGGAAGTTCGAGACGGCCTCGATTTCTTCTATAGCCAAAGGAGTCATGCGTTGAAGATGGTTGAGTTCCTCGGAGGTGTCGTACCCGTTAGGTGAGTCAGCAATTTCTGCACCGCCGTATCCAGTATCTCAAATCGTACCCATCGATAGATCCAAAGCTTCCGAACAACTCCTCTCGGCAGATACACATTCGAATACAGCCAATTTCAAATACACCTACTCCGTCGAAATCATCCCCATCTGCAAAGACGATCTCGTCTGCATACCTTCCAAGCAAGCCCGTCAACTAAGTAACATCAATCCTCTTACAATCTGTTCCCGAGTCGGTAACTCGCTCCACCTCCTCGATCCTAACACCCTCCAATCATGCGAAATCACATCTCCGATATACTGGAGGGCACCATTCGAAAGTCTGGCGACCGTGACAGATCTCGTCGAATTCACGATCCTCGATATCGAACCCTCAGGAATGACAAGAGGTAAATTCGTTCTTGCAGATGCCCAAGTAGCTCTATCGGGTGCATTCCGTTCGTCCAACGGCCAAAATCAAGACGAGGACATCATGGATTACGAAACATCCTCCGCCGGAAACACGATCCTTCATACTCGAACTCATCTAGGGGGTATCCTTCAACCAGGAGACACCGCCCTAGGCTACCATCTCTCCAACGCCAACTTCAACTCTGACGATTTCGCTTCGTTACCATCACATCGTATCCCCGATATCATCCTCGTGAAGAAAACGTATCCCAACAGGAGAAAGAAGAACAAGACCAGAAACTGGAAATTGAGGAGTATGGCGAAAGAAGCGGGTGAGGAGGGTGATACTGGTAACGCGAGAGGTGTTGTCGGAAGAATGGGAGGAAGAGATACGAAGAAGGTTGATGAAGATTATGAGTTGTTCTTGCGCGATATCGAGGAGGATGAGGAGATGCGTGGTGCGGTGAACCTATATAGGGCGAAGAATGATAGGCCGGGGGCTGGAAGTGGTATGGCGGGTGGAAAGACCAGAAAACGAGGACAGTTTGAGATGGAGGTTGATGAGAGTGGATCGAATGTGGAGAGTACCGCTGCCCCGGCGAATACGGCTCCTGCACAGGATGACGAAGAAGAAGAGGCCGATTTCCCTGAGATAAAGCTTGAGGAATTGCTTGAAGATTTCGACGAGATGACGTTGAACGATAGAGAGGAATGACCGTTTCTTTACCTCAATTACCTAGAGTGTTGTCGCCTCCGAGTCTTACATCGATTTATAATGGTTGGGTGGCTTATCATCACGAGTCAACGAGTTGAGAATAGGATTTATTACTTTCACAACATACAAATTCCTACGAAACTCGGAGTGGTCAAAAATTCCGTGCACTAGTTAAGAACACATCATACGCGATCGCGAAGTTATTCGTTATCTCCATTGCTGGCTCAGTGACGTCCTTCCAATCGTCTTGTGCACCTCCTGGGAAAGGTTTGATAGTCATGAACTTGTCCCGTGTCGTTATTTCGAAACGGTCCGCCGCCCAAGCCCCTCGATGAAGCTCCCCTTCATATGAGAACGACATATCGGGGTCCGACGACCAACAAATATGACACTGTAGAATAATTTCAAGGAGATAGGGAATACCATCGTCGGTTCGGAGAAAACTTGTCTTGATCAACTCCCAGGCCTTGCCCGCGTCCACATAGACTCGTTTGGTGAGGTTGCAGAGAACCAATTGATCATCGTTACGCCCACAATTCCTTGCATCGCCTAGTGTGAGCATTGCCGTCAATGCTTTATGCCACGGGTCTTGATTGCTGCTTCCTCTATACCACATCCCTTTCTCTCCCCATCCCGCCAAAACGGCCGACAAGAACGGGATCCTCAAGTTCCCACCCTCGAGTTCGTAAAACGTATTTGAAGTGAGTTCATAGTAGTTGTTAAAATATTCTTCGTTCCTTTCGGCGCCCTCCATAGCGTTTTCCCAATCCCTTGCAGTGACCCCGGGCGGTAAATCGCTTCTACCCCATGCTATCCCGTCACCAAGGCAAAGAATTTTACTTCCGATGGAAGGCGCGGACATTCTAACCATTCGTCGCTGTATAAGCTCGAAGCCAAGAGAGTAGAGCATCTTGTTTGTCATCACCAGGGCCACGGCGTCGATAAAGTCGTCTATGCACGGGACGATTTCAAGGATGAGTTCCTGAGGGAGTTTCAGAAGTCCTGTTGTCCTGCAGGACAAGATCAATGACGAGACCGGAGGGGCATACTGACTAAAGACGCACCCTCGGACGTAAGGAACCATGATGGGTGTCTCCTTGATAGGAGGTTGCGTAATCGCAGAGAAGAGTCTGGCTTCATATCTCCAGAAGAAGAACTCTATAATCTTTCCCAAGAATTTGATTTGAAGTCGTTTGTCAATGTCGATACTTGAGACGACTGTAAGTGACGACCAAGCGAACATAGGGCAGGTTTGAGACTTACATGTTCCAATGTTGACCCATGACGACACGCAAATGAATGCTTGTACTCAGGCTGTCGCGGTAATGGCGCTGAACGTTTGGCGTAAATGAGTATCATGGGCAACTTCAACAGGGCCACACAGAACTCAGGTGGCCGGTGGCTGACTTTGAATCGGATATCGGAAAATGGCTTGCGTGGGTTCTCTACAATTTTATTCCCCAGGAAATCAACTTATGATGATCAGGCCCAATGACGAAGGAATTGATGCAAGGACGGCAGAGAAGCGACGATGAGCTGGGAGACATCACTCCGCTATCGCTCAACGTCCCACATCTAAAGTCTCAGGCAACTCTTCGGTGAAACACCAGGGGCTGGAAGTGGTATGGCAGGCGGAAAGACGAAAAGACGAGGACAGTTCGAGATGGAGGTTGATGAGAGTGGACAGGATGTGGAGAGTACCGCTGCGCCAGCGGATGCTGCTCCTGCTGAGGGTGACGAGGAAGAAGAGGCCGATTTCCCTGAAATCAACCTTGAAGAATTGCTTGAAGATTTCGACGAGATGACGTTGAACGATAAAGAGGAATGATAGTTTCTTTGTCTCAATTACCTAGATAGTTGTCGCCTCTTACATGGATTCATAATGGTTGGGTGACATATCATCACGAGTCGACGAGTTGAGAATAGGATTTCCACAACATACAAATCTCTACGAAACTCGGAGTTGTCAAGTCTATTAGTTGGATCGCAGAAGAGAAAGGATATCTACATGGTACCCTAACCAAGGCTAGTGAGTGAATCCTAATGGTAAGATTCAGAATCAAACGCGATCGCGAAATGATTCGTTAGCTCCATTGCCTGCTCAGTGACATCCTTCCAATTGTCCTGTACACCTCCTGGGATAGGTTTGATAGCCTCGAACTTATCCCGTGTCGTGATTTCGAAACGGTCTACTGCCCATGCCCCTCGATGAAGCTCCTCTTTATACGACAACTCGAATTCTACGCCGGGGTGCGACGACCAACAAATGTGAGACCTTAAGATAAATTCAAGGAGACAGGGAATGCCATCGTCTCTTCGGAGTGAACTTGTCTTGACCAACTCCCAGGCCTTGCCCCCGTCCACATAGACTCGCTTGGTGAGGTTGCAGAGAACCAATGCATCATCGCCGAGGCCGCCCTTCGTTGCATCGCCCAGTCCCAGGATCGCGTACAATGCTTCATCCCATGATTTCGTTTCGTTTCTTGCGTAGCGTATCCCTTTCCCCATCCATTCCTCCAAAATGTCTGAATAGAACGGGATCCTCCGTCCTTCCTTGAGTTCGTTAAACGTCTCTTCAAAGAATTCATAGTAACTGCATTTGTTTTCGTCGTCCTCGTCAGCGTCTTCCATGACGTCTTCCCAATCCTTAGCAGTCATTCCGGGTGGTAAATCGTTTCTACCCCATCCGATCCCGCTACCTAGGCAGAGAATTCTACTTCCAATGCAAGGCGCGGATATTTTGACCATTCGTCGCTGTATAAGCCCGAAGCCGAGAGAGTAGAGCATCTTGTTTGTCATCACGAGGGCCAAGGCGTCGATAAATCTGTTTATAGACCGAATGATTTCAAGGATGAGTTCCGGAGGGAGTCTCAGCAGTCCTGTTGACCTGTGGGACAATATCAACGACGAGACCAGGGGAGCATACTGAATAAAGACCCACCCTCGGACGTAATGAACTAGTATGGGTGTCTCCTTGATAGGATGTCGCGTAATCGCAGAGAAGAGTCTGGCGTCATATTGCCAGTAGAAGCCCTCCACAATCTTTCCCAAGAATTCGATTTGAACTTGATTGTCAATATCGATACTGGGGTCGACTGTAAGTGACGACCAAGCGGACATTAGACAGGCTTGAAACTTACACGTGCCAATATTGCCCCATGAAGATACGCAAATGAATGCTAGTACTCTCGCGGTAATGGTGTTGAACGTTTGGCGGAAATGAGTATCATGGGCGAGTTCGTGGTCCGTGGCTGACTTTGAATCGGATATCGGAAAATGACTTGCGTGGGAGTTGCAGGCGCGTCCATTGTTCTCTACATATCCACCGTATGTCTTGCTACAGTTGAAGCACCTTTCAAGTTGATTATAGAAAGAGAGGATTTCATGTTTTTGTTTGCATGACCAACATGGATTATAATAGGCCGTCTTATCGGTGGGTAACTCGAGACTTCAAATTCATTTTTCCACGACGTACACAACAAAACTAAAAACGTGAACAAACCAAACATATTATTCAGTATAAGCTTTCGCGACTCTGTTCGTTTCCTTCATGGCCTCCTTAGTCACGTCCTTCCAGTCATCCTGTACTCCTCCTTCGATGGGCTTGATGTCCTTCAACCTATCCTTGGTCGTGATCTCGAAACGATGTCCCGCCCAGACCCCACGATGTATCTTGCCCTCGTACCAGAAAGCAACATCACTCGCCGTTGACCAACAGATATGGCACATCAGAATAGCCCCAAAGAGAAAAGGGATACTGCGATCGATGATGTCGTGTTTTACGTATTGGTCGGCCTTGAGTCCATCCACATACACTCGTTTTGTGAGGTTGCAAAGTACTAGGTTTTCTGAGCTTGGTTTGTGTACTTGCAGCAGTTCCCTCAACGCCTTTTCCCACTTCGGGCCTCCTATCTTCCGGTCAAATCTCGGTGCATACTCCCATCCAGACATCAATCTCCAGTCATTTGGGACGCGGTGATACCAATCTGGAAGTTTGGGAAATGCCTTGTCAGCATAATAAGGGTAGCTGCACGTCTCTTCCAGGTCTTCATCTGCACCGTAGTCCGAACCGGGGTTCTCCGTCACCCATTGCACTGCTTCTTGCCAATCTTTTTCTGTCAGCCCGGGAGGCAAGTCACGTCCACATGTGCCTCTACCATGACAAACAATCCTATTCCCCACGGAAGGAGCAGCTATTTTGGCGAGTCGTCGTTGGATAGCCTTGAAACCGAGCGAATACAACATCTTGTTTGTCATCACCAGGGCCGCAGCGTCCTTGAAATCTTCGACAGACTCAAGAATTGCATCAATGATTTCGAGAGGGAGCTTGAGTAAGCCTGTGGTTCTGTTAAGAACGGGAGTCAAATATGGTGGCCCAAGATGCATTAAATGAGAACGTACGCTCGCAAATAATGGACAACTATAGGCGATTCTTTGATGAGGAATCGCGTAATGACAGTGGCGAGCCGGTCACAGCTTTCATCGAACAAACTCTCTCCTAGCTTTCCGAGATATTCTATCTTGACTTTATTGTCAACATCAAAGCTTACGTCCATCGTTAGTAGTGGTAAGTCCTCGGCCAACACCTGAGCTTACATGTCCCAAGATTGTCCCATGATGATGAACGAGGAAGTGTTGTGGCAAATATGAACTTGGAAGAGTGCGAAAGGGTGTCGTGGAGAACTTCAACATGAGTGAAACGTCACCAAAAGGAATATAAGGAGCCCTCAGCTGACTTCGAAATGGGATTTCCAACCAGTGATCTCAGATATCAACCACCCACAATGACTCGCGTGGGACTCTGGAGGCCATGACCATTCTGGTGAGGCCCCCACCTGCTGTCCGTGCTCGTTACTGTAGCCAGAACGGTCATTCATATGTATCGATCCTAGGTGTAAGCTTCAAGTTCTACGGCGGGGACAAAATCCTTGCATACCTTTATAGGACAAAGCATCGGAGGTAGAGTTTACATCTCTGATAGTTTCATGCTCCGAGGGCAACATTTAACGTTCAGTTGCAGACAACAGAGCCAGATTGGAAAGCTGGGGTGGGGATTGTCAGATTCGGAATCGTCGGCGAGCAAGAATGCGCCGAACTGTTCACCAGTGTTGATCTTGAATGAAAATCGACGAAATATTGTTAAATAATTCGCGTCTTTTGATCCGAAAAATTAACAGGGTTCGGAGTCCGAAAAAGGCAAGGCGCAATGATCCGCACACTCTGATATTCCCGAGTTTTCCCCCCTCCGCCAGAAAGTTACACATCCAGCCAGATAGTCAACGAGACTCAGAAAAGAGATTGACCAAGCTTGAAGAATCGCTCGAAGATTTCGATGTTGAGCGGTAGAGAAAGTATGTCTCCCCCGAGCTTAATCAATTCCATGCGATTCTCTCCCGTCCTTGCCTCAATTCATCGTAGTTGGGCCTTCGTATCATCACAAGGCGACAACCTGAGAGAATAAAACCCATCCTTCCGCATGATACAGATCGCTACAAAACTTGGAGTTATTATAAGATTCGTGTCCAATATTTCAATTGTGAAAAAGAAGGGACATCTTCTTCATCTCCTCGACCGAGGTAAGTGATCTAGCTCCTAACTATCCTCCGCTATCGCGACATTGTTCGTTAGCTCCATCGCTTCCTCAGTTACATCCTTCCAATCGTCTTGTGCGCCTCCTGGGAAAGGTTTGATAGCCATGAACTTATCCTGTGTCGTTATTTCGAAACGGTCTGCCGCCCAAGCCCCTCGATGAAGTTCCCCTTCATAGAACAACGACATACCGGAGTCCGACGACCAGCAAATGTGACACTTTAAGATAGATTCAAGGAGACAGGGAATGCCATCGTCTGTTCGGAGTAAACTTGTCTTGACCAACTCCCAGGCCTTGCCCCCGTCCACATAGACTCGTTTGGTGAGGTTGCAGAGAACCAATCGATCATCGGCGAGGCCGCCTTTCCTTGCATCGTCCAGTGTCAGGATCGCCTGCAATGCTTCATTCCATGATTTCGTATTCTTGCGTCCTGTGTAGCGCATCCCTTTCTCTCTCCATTCCTGCAAAATACTGACCCAAAAGAACGGGAACCTCAAGCGTCCTCTCTCGAGTTCGCCAAACGTATCTTGAGCAAATTCATAGTAGTTGTAATCATTTTCGTCGTCTTCATCAGGGTTTTCCATGACGTCTTCCCAATCCTTAGCGGTGATTCCGGGTGGTAAATCGCTTCTACCCCATTTAATCCCATCACCTAGGCAGAGAATTCTACTTCCAATGCATGGCGCGGATATTCTGACCATTCGTCGCTGAATAGATTTGAAACCTAGAGTGTAGATCATCTTGTTCGTCATCACCAGGGCCACAGCGTCGATGAAATCTTTTATGAACCCAATGGTTTCAAGAATGAGTTCCGGAGGGAGTTTCAGCAGTCCTGTGGTCCTGTCGAACAAAATCAGGACCGGCAAGGCATATTGGATTAAGACGTACCTTCGGAGGTAAGGAACTAGTATGGGAGTCTCCTTGATAGGACGTCGCATGATTGCAGAGAAGACTCTAGCGTCATATTCCCGGAAGAGGCCTTCCCCAATCTTTCCCAAATATTCGATTTGAACTTGATTATCAATATCGATACTTGAATTGACTGTAAGTGACGAATATTAGACAGGCTTGAAACTTACACGTTCCAATATTGCCCCATGATGACACGCAACTGAGCCTTAGTACTGTCGGGGTGATGTTTAGAGTGAATGAGTATCGGAGGCAACATCAACCCGGTCCCCTCGAAAGAATTTAAGTGGCCCTCGACTGACTTTGAATCGGACATAGGACTTAGTCACAGGTGGTGAGTCTGGTGACGTCCGTTGTTCTCCACATATAGTAGTTCTTGCCTCCATCATATGGCAAGCCACTGTCGAAGGAGGACGACACTTCTTCACCTTGCGGCGAGGTAATTACAGAAAGAGATGGATTCATGGTTTCACTTCCCCTACCCAATTTGATCCGCTACTTGTAACTACTCTCCGAATCATCGTCGCTAATACGCCATCTGGTCAGCGGGACTTCGGATTCATTTTTCCACGGCTTACAAACGCCAGCAAGCCAAACATTTTAGTCAGTATAAGCTTTCGCAACTCTGTTCGTTTCCTTCATAGCCTCCTTGGTCACGTCCTTCCAATCGTCCTCGACTCCTCCTTCGACGGGCCTGATATCCTTCAACCTATCCTTGGTCGTGATCTCGAAACGATGTCCTGCCCAGACCCCACGATGTATCTTGCCCTCGTACCAGAAAGCAACATCACTCGCCGTTGACCAACAGATATGGCACATCAGAATAGCCCCAAAGATAAAAGGGATACCGCGATCGATGATGTCGTGTTTCACCGACCGCTGAGCCTTGCGCCCGTCCACATACACTCGTTTTGTGAGGTTGCAAAGTACTAGGTTTTCTGAGCTTGGTTTGTGTACTTTCACTAGTCCCTCCAACGCTTCTTCCCACTCCGGGCCTCCTATCTTCTGGTGAAATCTCGGAAAATATTTCCATCCCGACATCATTTTCCAGTCATTTGGGACGCGATGATACCAATCTGGAAGTTTGGGAAATGTCTCTTGAGCATAAGAAGAGTAACTGCAGTTCTCTTCCAGGTCTGCATCCGAGTCGTCGTCCGAACCGGGGTTCTCCATCTTCCATTGCACGGCTTCTTGCCAATCCTTTTCTGTAAGCCCAGGTGGCAAGTCGCGTCCGCGCGTGCCTTCACCATGACAGACAATCCGGTTGCCTGCAGAAGGAGCAGCTATTTTGACGAGTCGTCGTTGGATAGCCTTGAAACCGAGCGAGTACAACATCTTGTTTGTCATCACCAGGGCCGCCGCGTCCTTGAAATCTTCGACAGATTCCAGAATTGTATCAATGACCTCAAGAGGGAGCTTGAGCAAGCCCGTGGTTCTGTTGAAAAACGCGAGTCAGATACGGTGGACCGAAACGCGTTGAGAACATACGCTCGTAGATAATGGACAACTATAGGCGATTCTCTGACGAGGAATCGCGTAATGGCAGTGGCGAGCCGTTCACAGCTTTCATCGAACAAACTCTCTCCTAGCTTTCCGAGATATTCTATCTTGACTTTATTGTCAACATCAAAGCTTACGTCCATTGTTAGTAGTGGTAAGTCCTCAGCCAACACTTGAGCTTACATGTCCCAACATTGCCCCATGATAATGAACAAGGAAGCGTTGTAGCAACTATGAACTTGGAAGAATGCGAATGGAGGTCGTGGAGAACTGCAACACGAATGAAACGTCATCAACGGGAATATAAGGAGCCTTCAGCTGACTTTGAAATGGGATTTCCAACCAGTGATCTCAGATATCAACCCCCCACAATGACTCTACTCCGAGAGCCATGACCATTCTGGCTTCACCCGTCTGTGCTGGTCACTGTGGCCAGAACCATATGCATCGATTCTAGGATTCTCGTGTGTGAGCTTTGAGTTCCACGGCGGTGACAAAACCGTCGCATACCTGGGTCAAAGCATGGAGGGTAGAGTTGAGATCTCTAATGAATTAACGCTACGAGTTCAATCTTTCACGTTCCGTTGCAGATAATATAACCAGGTGGGAAAGCTTGAGGGGGGTTGGTAAGAAATCGGCGGGCAAGAATGCGCAGTTAACGATAACCGGATTTGGGAAATAGACGCCGATGATTGAACGGGTCGCCGAGATTACCGGAGACCACAAATCCTTCGTTCCTTTTTCAAAAAAAATAGAGACGTAGTGGATAATAATACAGAAACTATGAAGATACAAAAAATATAGAATCCCAAGAAAAAGAGATCGCAGTATGAGCATTCAAGATCCTCCAAGGTCACTCGGCGTCCTCTTCAGTACGCGGCGCCGCAGCCTTCTTCCGTGCAGCTACAACGACGTCAGTATATCGCAACGATGAGAAGAAAGAAATGGTCCTATTACGCACTTCGCCGAGTTGCGCGCTTCTTTGCTGCGGCCTTCTTGCCCTCCACCCTCTTTTCAAACGCCTGATCTTCTGCTCCTTGTCGTCGATGTTCCTCCAAAATCTAGTAGTCTCACATTCAGTACGAGTAATTCCTGACGTTGGAGCTTTTACTCACATTTTCGAATTCGTTCAACTCAGCATCTGGCTTATTTGAGCTCTTGTTCGCCCTTGCCTTGGTAAGGATTTCTTGGAATCGCAAAAATACGCCCTCTTCGTGTAACTTATCCCGATAGTACTGAAGGCCTTCGATGAGTTTCTTCACAGATCGCTCGGATTTGAAGGGGAGAAGTGAGAGACAGAATGCAATGTCTCGCCATTGACGTGGGTCTTCGGAAAGGCGGAATCGCTGGCAGAGTTTCTCCACGATATTCTCGGCTTGCTTTTCCTAAGAACAAAGGGATGTGAGTGTTTATCTTCGAACGAATAAGTTCTGAGTAGGTACCTTCTCGATGAAGGAGAATATGTATCGCATAGTGCTCTGGAAAACTTCTTCGTCAACAGCATGGGCACCAACAGACAAATGGCTGATAACTGCAAAGGAATATGAGTAAACCGGGAGACACTCTTGGTGGCATCACGAGACGTACCGTCTGGCAAGTTGTTGTAGATGGCGTTTTCTTTCGTCGACAACTCCGAGAAGAAAAGCTTGGCCAAATCTGCAATCCTCTCATCGGGATCCTCCAAGCACTTCGCCATCTCGCCCAACTGTCCCTTGACCTTGATCATCCCGTTCAAAATCAGATGTGTCAACACCATCAACGTGTTCTTCTTGACAATCAGGTCCTTGTCTGTAAGGCCCTTGTACAACTCGTTGCTGTTCTCATCGATGATATTGCTGAAGGACACCGCAACGTCACCTAGGGCGATGACGGTATTACTGCGGATGCTTGCGTCTTTCGACGTCTCGAGGATCTTGAAGAGGAGACGATGATGTTGGTCGCAGAACTGGGAACTGACACAGAGGAATTTGCTGAATGCGAGTGTGGAGGCGGCGCGCAGCGTTCGGTTCTAAACCAACCATCAGACGACGTTCTCGAAAGAAAATGAGGGAGCCGAAAGAGTCATACCTTGAACTTATGGGGACTTCCACATATATGTACGATCATTGGACCGTAGATGGCAAGCAGAGAATCAGGGCCATATAATAGCTCAGTCTCCCTGATGCCAGCAATCCTCTCTCCGATTTCGTCCTCCGCGTTCCCAGCAACTTGGTCAAGTTCCTCCGTCTCTTTCGCCGCCCTCGTCGAAGGACTGCCTCGACCTGCAGACGCCAACTTCTCCGCTAAGATGTCCGACGAAGACATCATCAACAACAACGTCAAACGAAATGGAAGATTGAGGCTCACCTGTTTCCCTCTCGTGCTTTTGACCCTTGAGCTCCCTCTCCACAAGCTCAAGGAACACGATATGTTTGATGGCGACATGGCCAACCACGAATAACAGTTGGGACAGCTCAAAAGCGTCACCAGTATCCTGCTCGTCACCTGCACCCTCATCCACGGGACCCTCTCTATCGCCCTGTTCTCGAGTGGTGTCGCCGTCACCCTGGTCCTCATCATCGACATCCATAGGCTTGTCCGCCTTCGGGGTTTCGCTGGCTTTACCTTTCTTAGCGAAGACCCGGTTCGTCAAGTTCTTGATGAGGGTGTCACATAGAATATCAGGTCTTTCACCGAGCCCGTATATCGTGTTAATAGCTTGTTCGGCGAGGGCAAACCAATCCTTCGAACGGCAGGGTCTCTCGATGGCCTCTTGGAGTTTTCGGAAAATGGGGTTGTCCATAGGCAGTCTGATGTTCTTGTCGAATAGAGAACCTGAATAAAGTGAAACAACACCGTATTGATCTGGGAATGACTACTGTGAATTTGGAGGGGTACCAACCTTTAACCTGCTTTACGCTACCATTCAGTCTTTGTAGCGCAACACAAGTAAACCTCGCCAACGTGAGATCCGCCTAAGATTTCAAAAAAAAACCCACCAAATCAACATCTGCATACGTCCGAAATGAGGTGCCAACGTACCTTTCCTAGATTCCCAAGGCCAGTCTTGACCAATACCTCAGCTCGGTCGGCCACAACACTCCTTTTCGCCAGAGCGAGCATGCCTAAGATGATTACTGCGCCTCTTCTCTGCATTCGAGGCAATGATCTCTCGGAACCTACAAAGTCCTCAGTACGATCCCACGTAGCAGAATCGGCGAAAAGACGCACTGTACACATGCCATAGCTTGCCAACGACGTCAGGATGGATTTGACCATCGTCCATCATGATTCGTAACATCTCCTCAAGACTCGTGAGTTCGGCAAGAGTTGCGTCGTAGGTTAATCTACAAAGAGTATATGTCACGAAACGCGGTCAAGGAGGCTTAAACACTACGCACTCAATCATATTCTTCGCGATTCTATTGACCTGTTGCTTTGGCTCCATGTCGGGGATAGGGTCGAAGTATAGGTTTCGATAGCACTCAAGAAGACGAGATCGTATACCCTTGAGTTCCTTTCCGTCTTCCGTGGTGGATGAGTTGTCCTTTGACCAGATCAGGTGAAGCATTTTTCGAATCCCGATCTGGGAAAGTAGGGATAAGTGACACTTCGAGACGTATAACACGAAATCCTACCTCGGCCCCATCAAACTGGTACTCAAAGACAACCCTGAAGAATTCCATGGACTCCAAGACCTCGGCTTTATTCGTCGATGCCAAAAGTTGCTCGACAACTTTCATGCCTTCCTCCACCAACCGAATGAAGCTCAACCCCTCGGCGTAATACCTCTTTTTTAGGCGTAGGTGCAACAGCTGATCTGATTCCAACGCAGCGAGAGCTTGTTGTTCTTGGGTTAAAGCCTCCATATTCAGCTCGGACTTCCTGGGAGCTCGTTTCTTCTTTTTGGTTTTCTTTGGTTTGGGAGTTCGGGGTTGAGAAGAATCGTCCATCGGGTCATCTTCGCCATCAGCTTCTTGTTCCTCAGCACCGTCATCGACATCCATTTCGTCCCTTGTCAAGGATGAGTAAAGACATCAGAAAATTATATGGATATACATACCCGTTATCTTCACCACCCTCTTCCTCTTCTTCCTCACCGGCCTGGCTTCCTTCCTCTTCTCCTTCCCTTTCAACGACTTTGCCCATGGAGCCCTCAAGCTTCCCCAATTCCTCGCAAACGGCTTTATATCTTTCTTCCCATTCCCTCAAGCCCAACAACCCGCCATGCATCAACCCATACGGATGCGTGACGATCAACTTGACTAAACAGCCGACAGCGGCTTTCCGAACACTCGAGGCTTTGTCCTCTAGAGAATCCACGGCCACTCTCGCGACGCCTAATCTCTTCTTGGGCAGTTTGACAGGGAGGTCGCATAGTCTTGAGAGAACAGCGAAGTCCTTCGTGCGTACGTACGAAGAAATATCGAGAGTCCGTTCGAGGAGAAGATCGTAAAGACCGTCAATTTGCTTGGACGTGTGGGATGTCGAGTTCGATGCCTGTTCGAGGTCCGATGCGGTGGCTAATTCACGGATGAGGGAGCCAACGACTTCGACCATGGCCATTCGCATCGGGTAAGACTGGTATAGAACAGCATTCTCAACAACAACCAAAATGACGTGAAAAGGGTGCGAACTCACCTCGGAGTCAAGATGTCGGATCAACAAACTAATTTGTTTCAAAACCGCCCTCGGTAACAGCTCGGAGAACCTGACAAGGAACCTAGAGAAGGCTCTGGGACCTTTTGAATCCTGCGCATTGAAACTCTTTCCAGCGATCTCTCTGAGAATTTCGTCTCCCAACTGTGAATGATCGAATTCCTTCGCGAGCACCGTCAAACACTCGGCCATGGGTTCAGAGAGGTGTTCGTAGTACTGGAGAGATTGCATGATGGTGATTTGCGCAGTCATAGAATGCGAGTGGTGCTTGACTGCAAGACAAATGACTTTGTAGATTCCGAGTCGAATGGGTTGCTGTTTCATGTAAGCCTCAGATTCTGTGAGGTGGTATGCCGGACGAGTGAGGCAACTAGAACATAAAGATACATTAGAGTGTGAGTTCGTGTCAAACACGCATGCGTACTTGATGAATGCATCTCTCTCTGGAGTAGTCGTCCATATTCGTTGTGTCTTGATGCGAAGTGCCTTGCTAATGACGGCCAACGTGTTCGGAATCTGGTTAATCCATGTCCATCCTTCCTGCTTCTTTGCAGAAACGCTGCGCGATGTACCAGCCTTTCCTCCTCTGCCTTTTTTCGAACGGGAAGGCGGCGCCACTGGCACATCTTCATCCCCAGACGCCTTGACCTTCTCCGCTGCCAGTACGAACCAATGGAGTAGAAAAGCGTACATTTCCAAAGGTACCTTGTGCGACATGAAAACCTGCTGGTCCTCTTGTTCTACGTCTGAGAGAGTTTGGTCGATGTGTGATTGGAAAGCGGAGGTGATTGAATCGAGTAATTTGCTCATTGTTGTTCCTTGCAGCGATTCAGAGTACTTGAGAAGAGACCGGTACGCGTCGAAGATGTGAGGCTGAGTGATTGCGTCTGATGAGTCGGCGAGAGCTTCGACGGCTTTTTCCAGGAGTTGAGAGACAGTACGCGAATCCATGGATGGAACATCTTGTTCGTTAGGGATGTCGATGTTGGCAATGTCTTGAAGAGACTGGACCTCTTCCTGCAGATCAAAGGAGTCCATTGAGCAGAAATGAGGCCTTGCTCAAACGGAAAGGGAGGACTTGGGTGCGAAGCTTGAAGGATTGTCGGCGGGTGGTGGGATTTGAACGTTGGGCAACCTGGACGCGTCAAGTTCGACTCGCGTTTCATTCACGACGCGAACGTGACTTGTATTCACCTGACCTACACGTGGTTTTCTTCCCGATTGGGAAATTAAGCGCTTTCCGCAATTCCAGCTGTTGCATCGGCAAACTCACTCTTGCAAGTGAGTCAAAAATTCCGCCTCAAACCTCAAATGTTCCTGCCATCATGAACCTGCCATTGTGCCATTATTTATCACCAGTATTAATGACATAACTAAATCTCAATGTCATATCCCGAAATTCGACCAGTCAATGTCTACGTTCACCATCCAACCATATCAATTCCCGACTGACGGTGTTACTAATACCTTGTGGAACAATGGAGTCAGATTTCGAGTTCCCACAGACGAGCCTCCGTGCGACAGGTCGGTACCGATACTCACATCAATGGTAGTTTCTCCAATGTTCTCCAAAATTCTGTTCCCATTTGTCTACATTAAACGGGCATCCTTTCCCAGGTCACATCTTGGGTAACTTCTCATCGTAAGCTAGTCTTACGATCTCAGCTGAAGGAAGACCATATTTCGTGTTCAGTGCATACGTAATACACCCAGGCGACTTTGATCTTATGATGCGAATTCCCTAGATATGATTGGACAACAAGTGTTCTCTAGTACTTGATTGGTCCGCGTACGGGATTATGTCCCAGATTGGATGTTGCTTGGTCTTGCAAAATCTTGTAAGTATCTTTCTCGGCCCATGAAACTACCCTCATCGTCAGGATCAAAATCCGTACCAAGTCTTCCTCTTGGATTACAAAGGCATGCCAGAAGAATAGGCGGGATGAATTGAAATCAGGGAAATCATACAAAAGCTGTCCAACTCGACCAGGAATCATCAACCCACCTTGACCCACAATGTCGACGGTGGTTCTGCTTCTCGCCGGCTTACCCCTTGCCTTCGCCCTTTGGTGGCTCTTCAAGGATCTCATTGTCAGGTCTCCACTGGACAATATCCCAGGACCTCCACCTCAATCGTGGCTTTCAGGTATGTCATCAAACTTTCCGTTTTTCCGGGTTCTCATTGTGCCAAAGGTCACCTTCCGAGGATTTTCCATCGACATGAAGGATGGAAGTTACACGATGAGCTTTCAGAAAACTACGGTGGTGTCTCGAGGATTATTGGTGCTCTTGGTGTAAAGTATCCTTTCTTCATTGATGTTACAACCCACTCAGTTGCCTCCCGTTTTCAGAAACGCGTCCTCTATGTCTACGACCCCTTGGCCCTCCATAGTATCGTCATTAAAGACCAAGCACACTACGAGGAGGCCCCCTATATCAACACGTGAGTCGTTTTCCTCTGAGAGAGAAGAGGCACCGAGTTGAACCTTCACCAGAATCAATACTTTGATGTTTGGGCCTGGCCTCACTACATTACCGGGTATGTCATACTTTGCTCTACTCCCCATGCGATCTATCAACTGAAGGCGCAATGGTTTCAGATGAGCCGCACCGCAGGCTACGCAAGATGCTTACCCCAGTATTCACAATCAGCCATATGCGACACATGACTCCGATCTTCTATCAAGTCGCACACAGGGTTCGTGAATAGCTCATCTTCTTAATCGTATGTGTCACCAAAGCCATTTCCCAGCTTCGCGGTGGTATCGGCAAACAAGTCTCTCAGTCTTCCGGCGACGTCGACGTATTGAACTGGGTGAGCCGAACTGCTCTTGAGCTGGTAGGCCAAGGTGGAATGGGGTACTCCTTCGATCCATTGGTGGAAGATGCCAAGAACGTTTTTGGGGATTCGATCAAAGGGATCTTGTAAGTGAATGATATCACATCTGCGTCGTCGTCGTCTTCTGACCGTCCGTAGGCCCGCCATGTTCGCTCTTGCGAGCTATCTTTTCATGACGCCTTATATCGTGAAGATCGGTTCGGCCTCCTTTAGAAGATGGGTTTTAGACAATTTGGTTCCGAGTTCCAAGGTCCAGCGCTTGAAGAATCTCATCGACGTATTGGATTCGGAATCCAAGGATCTTCTTGCGAAGAAACGGAAGGCCCTGGAAGACGGTGATGAAGCCGTAAAGCAGCAGATTGGAGAGGGAAAAGACATCATGAGCGTGCTTCGTGCGTCAAATTGCCTCGTCTTTCTGGCATCTGTCTCCAATCTTTGCATCTCTAGTTCGTGCAAACATCAACGCAACTGGTGTCGACCAACTCTCAGAGGAAGAGCTTCTCGCACAAATGAGGTACGTTTGCCAAATATTCACGATCAATCTTCACCTAGTTCATACATCACTCAGGGGATTGATCTTTGCCGCGACGGATACGACCTCGAGCGCCCTGGCGCAGACCCTGCAACTCCTTTCCGAATACCCAGAAGTCCAAGAGAAGCTGAGGCAAGAAGTCATTCACGCAAGCGGAGGTGATATTGAAACCGATATCGCATATGACGAACTCGTCGATCTACCCTACTTGGATGCGGTATGCCGTGAGACCTTGAGATTGTGAGTACAGCAGTTTCTCCAAAACCGAACCATGTTACAAACACCTATCCGGTTTTAGGTACCCTCCGGCTACTGATATCCCTCGACAGTAAGTACTAGTACAATCATACTCGTTTCATTCTCTAAAGTCTTATTATATGTCAGTTCCGTGAAGGACATGGTCCTTCCGCTCTCTACCCCTATTCGCGGAGTCGACGGAACATACATGAATGAGCTGGCAATCCCCAAGGACACACGATTGATCATCAGCATTCGTGGTTGCAACAGGAACAAAGGTATCTGGGGAGACGATGCTTACGAATGGAAGCCGGAACGTTGGTTGTCTCCTCTTCCGAACACTGTCACAGATGCCCGAGTTCCTGGTGTCTACTCGAACATGTGAGTACGAATGTTGCTAGCCCGACCTTTCCTGACGTTTGTTTTCGTAGGATGACCTTCCTTGGAGGAAGCAGATCGTGCATGTACGCATTCCGGATGCTCTCTTCACTGCGAATACCTCTAACGCTTCCTTGGTAGTGGATTCAAATTCTCTCAGCTTGAGATGAGTAAGTACTGTCGTCGCATGGGCCTTCTATGCTTCACTGATAACCTATCGTATCAGAGGTCGTTCTCTCGGTTTTGCTTAAGAACTTCAGATTTTCTCCTTCGGGAAAGAAGATCGTATGGAATCTTGGTCCTGCGAAATATCCGACAGTCGGACGAGAGTCTACACACGCCGAGCTTCCCATGAAGGTTGAGCTCCTGAAGGCATGAGCTATCGAACGCAATTTCTTGTGTATCCACTGACTCGAAAGGTTTTGGTCGAGCTCGAAGTAAGAATGTTTCGGTCAGAGTTGGTTTGGTGTAGTCACTGTCATGTGCACATGTTCTCATTAGAGACGTAGAGACCGAAAGAATGAGAATGGAAGTATACATCTTCATGATACATGTACCGCGGTGTGACTACTAAGAAGTCTTAGCGACGGCATTTCTCAAGTTCAAGCTGTATGGACAACATCGCATGTCTCTTCTACATACCTAAATCTGCGTTGCCTAGATCTGCGTACCATTCCACCACTTACCCAACGAAATCGGCGGATATCTGAGTGAATTGTTGCAAGCTCCGCACAGCCACAGCGCCGAGGAGGAGGAGGTAACACCGCCGCGCGTGCGCCCAGAAGGTGCCACGAAGCCTTTGGTCCCGTTTTGGAAAGAGCGGATGTTTGAGCCGTCGTCAACGTTTCAATGTGGCTCCGCTTGATACCCGACCAGCTTGTGTCTCAACACCGACTCTTCGTTGCGAAGGAAGTCTACGCTGGTTTCAGCGTCAGTTAGCAACACTCGACTCCCTGGTCAATGATACTTCTCTGTGTGTAGAACAGATCGCGCAGTATGCTCTCTTGGCCTCTCTGTAGTTTCTGTTTCGCCCTGTGTATCTTTGTGGAACCCGGCAACAGAATTTCCTTCTCTGACCACGCATCCTCAGATGGCGAAGACGCGGTCACATCTAAAACAGTATTGGCTCCTTTGTGCGCACGCCGCATCAAACCTGTCCGATATGGCTCAGACCCTATGGCGGAACTATGCAGATAACAATGCATCGATGGCTTCGCAAGAATACGGTTTGTGGTATATCTCCGAGTTTTCAGTGTCTTGCCCTTTGTATTCGGTGGTACAGTATCTCCTGCCAAGTTTTAATTTCGGAATTCTCATATGGAGTGTCGAAGTTTTGATCTGAGCCAGTGGTATGTCACCGCCTTCATATCCAGTCAGATCCTTATTCAGCCTTTGCAGGTAGCGTTCTTGATACGAGTCTCATTGCCAGCCCGGCTGTTACATTTCAATTTGCAATGTGGTTGCTTCTCCGAGAATCCATCAAGGGCAATCTTGGAAGCAAGCAAGAGTGGATCCTCGACCGCTCGATCGGCTTCTAGTTTCCCTGTTCGGGGAGCTTTTCCACTGGGGACTCTCCACTTTACCATAATCGTTTTTGTGGTAGCAGTACGAGTATGTTACATCTCGTATTCAGACATCACGTGAGATCAGGGACACTTGAGTCCATTCTCGCAAGCATGTTTCGTTTCTGGTCGCATCTGTTGACCTTGACATAGGGAACCTCCGTAGAATGATTGTGGCGAGAGTTCCGATAGAGGTATAAAACCCCCCTCAACATCCAGTAGATGATCTTCACATTTACTCTGCACGACGATGCTCGCAACAATCCTCACTCTCGCTGCTTTGTTTTTTGCTATAGGAGCGTGGTGGCTATTGAGGGACCTCATTGTCGGGTCCCCACTCGACAACATCCCTGGACCTCAATCTCCGTCTTGGTTGACAGGTGAGCGCCATTTTGTTTGCTAGCCAAACAACAGATGTTCACTCGATCCTCAGGCCACCTTCAGTGGTTGTTCCATAGGCATAGTGGGTGGAAATTCCACAACGAACTCTCCAATCATTATCCAGGCGTTGCGAAGATCAACGGTGCACTAGGAGTAGGAACCACTTTTGCATCATGTAGGATATTGACTGACACAGTTCCTCCAGAAACGCATTCTTTACTTGTTCGACTCTACTGCTCTACATAACGTCATCGTCAAGGACCAACAGTACTATGAAGAAGCCAATGTCTTGTGAGTTACCATCTCGTTTTCATGCAATCCATGTTCTGACCGAATACTGCTAGGTTCAATAACTTGATGCTGGGCCCAGGGCTTGTATCTACGCTTCGTATGTAGTGTGATCTCAACTAATGGCACATGGCCAAATAACTATGTCCCAGACGAACAACATCGTAAGCAACGCAAGATGCTAAATCCTGTGTTTTCAGTCGCCCATCTACGACACATGACACCAATCTTCTATCAAGTCGCACACAAGGTGAGATATTGTTCTGTTTCTCAGGCCATATGACCGGTGACCTATTCTTCAAAGCTCCGAAGCGGGATCGAAAGACAAGTTCGACGATCACCCGGCGACGTTGACGTTCTGAACTGGGCGAGCCGCGCTGCTTTGGAGCTCATTGGCCAGGGCGGACTGGGATACTCTTTTGATCCTCTTATAGAAGACGCAAAGAACGAATACGGCGATGCGATCAAGGCAGCCTTGTGAGTGTTTCTTCGTCGGCGTGTTGTTCATATGTGTTTTCTCACAATGCTCAGACCAGCGGCGTTCTCTCTCGGGGGGTTGATTTTCTTAGTACCTTACGTTGCGAACCTTGGATCCCCAGCTTTTCGGAGATGGGTCTTGGACAACTTGATCCCAGACCCCAAGATACAGCGCTTCAAGGGGATCGTTGACTATATGGCCGGGCAGGCCAAGATCCTCATTGCCAAGAAACGTCTGGCATTGGTAGAAGGAGGCGATGCAGTCGCGCAGCAAGTGGGAGATGGCAAGGATATAATGAGTATACTGTGTATGTATTGTCCCCATTCAGATCATGATTTCACTTTTTTGATGGAGAGTGGTCAGTGCGTGCCAACATGGCCGCGTCAGATTCCGAAAAGCTCACCGAAGAGGAGCTTTTGGGACAAATGACGTGAGTGTAGTTTGCAACTGTGCGTGTCCATTTGTTGACAACCAAAGCTAGGACGTTGATTTTGGGGCTACTGATACCACGTCAGGAGCCCTTGCTCAAATCCTCCAGCTCTTGGCACAGCACCCCGATGTTCAAGAGCGACTCAGAGAAGAGATTCTGCAAGCAAGTTGTGGGAAAGATATTCCATACGACAAAGTTGTAGACCTCCCATACATGGATGCTATTTGCCGTGAGACGATGAGACTGTAAGTCTCAGTTCAGGGATATGTGGTCGAGTTCTCATCGTTTTACCAGGTATCCTCCAGCGACGGACGTTTACAGGGAGTGAGTGGTGTTCTCATGTACAGTCTTGTCTCACAGAAGTTCTGATAAACTTGCAGCTCGACGAAAGACATGGTTCTTCCCCTTTCTAAGCCTATACGTGGTGTTGACGGGAAATTCATGAAGGAGCTGCCTGTTCCAAAGGGTACCCGAATCATTGTTGCTATTCGAGCCTGCAATAGATATAAGGATATCTGGGGTGAGGACGCTCACGAATGGAAACCCGAGCGTTGGCTATCTCCTCTGCCTGCCTCGGTCATTGAAGCTCGCGTGCCTGGCGTATACTCAAATATGTGAGTTCGTCCTTGATGGATTTCCCCGAGTGTCGCTGATATCAAACCTGTCCAGGATGACATTCCTTGGAGGAGGAAGGTCTTGCATGTAAGTGATCCCGTTGTACGGAAGATTCTGCATTCGCTGATAAATGCCATTTTAGAGGATTCAAATTTTCCCAGCTCGAAATCAGTATGCTATCAATACCTCATAACGTCGCTGACTACCTGCTGACCCGTCTGTGCAGAGGTGGTCCTCTCTGTTCTGCTAGTATCGTTCAAGTTTTCCTTATCGGACCAGGACGTTGTTTGGAATCTTGCCCCTGCCAAGTACCCTACTGTTGGGAGGACTTCAACCAAACCATCATTACCGATGAAAGTGGAACTTCTGTAGGTCATCGCGAATCAAGATTATTGATTAGGGCCAATGCCACCTCCTAGTAGAATGGTTCTATAGTTTATTACTTTAGAGGTACTCGTCTTGTGTCAGTCTTCCGGTGTATGTACAATATATTGCAAGACGTTCTTATCACGATGGAATCTAGATCTGATAGAACTGTATCACGAGTCACGATAAGTTTACGGCTACTGAAATAGCCGTTTTACATACCCATGAGTGCAAGTGTCGTCCGTTGTGTCACGTGAAACCCATATATGGTAAAACTTGCCGGATTTGGATGAGCATTTGGTCACGTGTTTGGTGTGAGGCATTCTTGTGGGGGATTTTGGGAGGGGTCGCAGTCCGATTTCCATAAAGGGAAACCGCTATGGAGGAGGGGAAAATCTCCGGATGTGGGAGGATTTCATCACGTGTTTGATGGGCAGTGTGTTTCGTGCGTTGTGGGGGGGGGGGGGGGGTTTGGAGGGGAAACACAGTCCGATTTCCATAAAGGGAAACCGTTTTGGAGGAGGAAAAAATCTCCGGATGTGGTACATGGGATCAGACTTACCTCGGTGTATCTGCGTCCAACATGGTCTGCCCTGCTCCCAAACACAATCCCTGGTCGTCCATACTAGCTGCGCTTCCCGTAGCATCAAATACAGGATCTGAACTCAGTAGGAGCAACTCACCAAGGGCGGCGCACAGAACGTGTTACAAGTAAACCAGAGTGCAGGGAGGTGAAGCGAGTGCCGAGGTGTAACAGATTGGAGGAGTACGAGATGAGCGGCGGGGACAACAATGGGCGCTGAAAAGACCGTGTTCATGAGCAACGTCGAAAGCAATTCCGCGTTGCTCGACAAAGCACCGGTCGTTTACGCACGTCCCCAGAACAAATTAGATATATTTTCTCTATTCCTATGGACAGTGTACTCTACTTTACTTTGCGCGTCCTTACCCTTAGATCACGACACCGTGTACCGTCTCGTGATTACATGTGAAACAATCCAGACTGTCTCATCTAAATCATACGAAACACGACCGAAAAATGGCCGCCCTAGCCTCACGATTTTTTTGCGTCCTAACTCTAACCTGTGCTTGTTTCCCCAATGACCCTCAGTAGCCGGCCGTGCGTGCTTGCATCGCCGCCTCCCACAAGTTTGGTGTGACCCCACAAAGGTAGCGCCGCGGCCAGGGGCCAGTGGCCGCCAACGCGGTGTGCGCCTAGCAGGCGCCACACAAACCTTCGGTCCACTTTTGGAAGGAGTGGGGGTTCGAGGCGTCGTCAATGTTTCAATGCGGCTCTGGGCGGTCTTGAACTGGGATTCACGCCGAATACATCCTCCTCCGCCACCAGATCGTTTGTCATCTCCGACTATTCTCTTGATTGCAAGATTAATCCCTGAAGTACGCGCGGAAGCTAGAGTCAAGTAGCAAGGCTCGACTCAGAAACTCTGCTCGATGATGCTTCATCAAGTGGAGCGTCGAGATCTCAACGAGTCCAGTGGTATTTCTCCGCCTTCATATCTAATTACTAGACTTATTATCTAGTTTGTGCAGGTAGGACTCTTGACGCGAGTCTCACCGCAAGCCCGGCTGTTACATTCTCAACTCACTGGGGTTCCTTCTCCGGTTGTCCATCAGGGACATTGAGTCACTCTTCCAAGCTACCAAGGATAGAGCATCGACCGCTGGATTAGCTTCTAAATTCCGTATTCGGCGAGGGGATTTCCCAAGGATCACCCACTTAATCGTAATCGTCCCTTACAACTAGCCGAGGTGTAGTAGTACGAGTATGGTATATCTCGTATTCGATCCTCACGTCAGCCCTGGAGCTGACCACTGCACTATGATTCGAAAATACGCTGAATGTCCTCCCGAAAGGGACAATGCCAATTGTTGATTGGTTCATCATCTGAGTATCGTCCTGCAATTGGCTGCTCCTCGGACTCGCATAATCTTCGTCGAAGCCCACAACAAAGGTAAGCTGTGTCAGTCGGCCCTTGCTAACATTCTCATCAGTACGCCTCATTTCCGATCGCACCTTTTGACCTTGACCTAAATGACCAATCTCCCTGATAGGAATGTGGTGAGAGCTCCGTTGGAGATATAAAAGCCTCGTCAGTATGCAGTAGACAAGTAGACAATCCCCGCATCCACTCTGCAGAACAATGCTCGCCACCATCCTCACCTTCATCGCCTCACCTCTGGTCATTGGGGCATGGTGGCTACTGAGGGATCTCATGACCAGTTCCCCGCTCGATAACATCCCTGGACCTCGGTCCCCGTCGTGGTTGTCGGGTGAGTACCGGTTTTCATCAGGGAAAACCAGATACTCACTCAATTTTCAGGCCACCCTGAGAGATTATACCACAGGCATAATGGGTGGAAGTTGCAGGTATTGCGAAGATCAACGGCGCACTCGGGGTATGTACCCGTTTCAAATCGTGAGATTTTAGCTAATTCGAATCCTCCAGAAACGTATTCTTTATTTGTTGATCCTTGATGATGATGCTATGTAGAGCAGTGGGGTCGAACAAGACTATGAAGAGGCCAGCATCTCGTAGGTTATCGTCTCGTTCGATCCAATGTCCGTGCTGATTGAAATTGGCCAGTTTCAATAACTTGATGCTGGGACCAGGGCTTGTGTTTACACTGAGTACGTAGTGTGATCTCATCTATTGACACATGTACTGACAAACATGTCCAGATGATTAACATCGCAAGCAACGCAAGATGCTGAATTGCTCTTTCTCTCGGGCTGTATGGTTGGTGACTCATTCCCAAAAGCTTCGAAGCGGGACCGAAAGACAAGTTCGGCAATCACCAGGAGATGTTGACGTTTTGAACTGGGCAGGCCGCACGGCTCTGGAGCTCATTAGTCAGGATACTCGTTTGATCCGCTCGTAGAAGATGCAAAGAACGAATACGGTGATGTGATCAAGGCAGCCTTGTGAGTTTTCCTTCGGGGGTGGGGTTCATACATGTTTTCTCACAGCGCTCAGGCCAGCGGTGTTCTCTCTCGGAGGGTTGGTTTTCCTCGCACCCCATGTTGCGAACCTGGCAGATTTTCGAAGATGGATATTAGACAATTTGATCCCGGACCCCAAGATCCAACACTTAAAGAGCATCGTGGACTATATGTCCGCGCAGGCGAAGGACCTCATTGCTAAGAAATCTCGG
>JANAWD010000446.1:0-35540 GCA_027627245.1 Meripilus lineatus | reverse complement strand
CAAGAATTAAGGAACTTCCGCCCTTAACATGAATTCTTTAACCCGCTTTTATCCGGAGTCTTGGGACTCCTTTGTTGGGGTCGATTTGACGGTCACCAAAGTTAAATCCCCTGACCATCAATTGGAAGGATCATAGCCGAGGACATCAGACGCAAGGACAGAACTGATGGCCCACCCACCACCACTTTGGTTGCCACGACGTCAAAATCAAACAATCGACCAAATCAGAACAACTCTGGTTCTGGTTCCGGCTCTTCCAGCCAATCAAAAAACTCGGGAAATCGATCCAAATCATCGAAATTCCGACCCGGTGTCGTCTGTCACCACTGCAACAAGGAAGGCCACTTGCGCCCAGATTGCCGCGCCCTGAAACGTCTTAATCAGGCCAACAAATCTCGGAATTCCAATAATTCCAACAATTCGAATAATTCTTTGAATTCTTTGGGAAATCAGGCTAATTTAGCCACTTCCCTTTATTCCTTTGCTGTCCTTCAATCATTTGATCAGGCCGCTGGCCTCTGGCTCGCAGATTCAGCCACCCAATCGCATATCGCCCGCGATCGTGATATGTTCAAGACCTATACCCCGACTCCCGGCGAATTCATCAAGGGAGCCGGGAACTGCCCCGCTTTGGGCCGTGGGACCGTGAACCTCCAATTTTCGGTTGACGGGAACCACATTCCGATCACCCTCAAAGATGTGATCCACGCGCCAAATATGCCGCACAATCTTATTTCTTTGGGCCGTATTACCTCGGCCGGTCTTTCTTATTTCGGAATTGATGACGATCTGATGATCAGTGACAAAGACAGGATCATCGCTAGAGGTCACAAATTTGGTAACCTCTATGCTATGGATGTCATCGTTCCCATCCAATCATACGCCATCCGTACCGGCCGATCCTGGTACGAGTGGCATTGTGCCCTTGGACATCTCAACAAGGCACAATTGATGGATCTCCGATCCCTCTCCGAGGGCATGGATGTCGATGAGACATCCGATCCAGATTTCCACTGCGAGCCTTGCATCACTGCCAAGCAGACCCGCCTCCCGTTCCCCCAGGCCTCAGCCACCGAGTATACCGAAATTGGACAACTCACTCATTTCGACATCTGGGGCCCGGCGCGCACAACTTCCATTCACGGTAATACTTATTTTATTACCTTTACTGATGCCGCTTCAAGATTTACGGCTGTCTATTTCATGAAATCGCGCGCCACCGCCTTCGACCGCTTCAAGCAATACAAGAACTTCATCAAACTTCAATCGGGGAAGGATCTCAAGAAACTTCGCGTCGACAACGCGAAGGAATACGTCGAAGGCAATTTTAGGAAATTTTTAGATGACGAGGGAATAGTATTGGAGGCGACCGCGCCTTATTCCCCGCCCCAGAACGGCGTTGCTGAACGCCTCAACCGAACGCTCATCGAGCATTCTCGTGCGATGCTTATCGCCAAAAATCTCCCCACTTTCTTGTGGGAAGACGCTGTTGCTTATTCGAATTTCTTGCGCAACAGATCCCCGACCCGAGCCCTCAAGAAGCTGACGCCATTTGAGGCTTTTTGGGGCAAGAAGCCAAATCTGGGTAATATCCAGATCTTCGGGTCCGATTGCTGGGTCTTGACACCAGACTCCAAGCGATCCAAGCTAGACCCCAAGTCCGAGAAGTTTCCCTTTATGGGACTCGGCGAGTCTGGCGCTGGGTGGAATTATTATAACACCCGAATTAGGCAGGTACTCACCTCCCGAAACGTTGTATTCCAGCGTTTCCATCAGATCCCTGCCGAGGATTATGGCAGCATTCCCGCTGTCCAGGCTCCTCCCCCCATCGTTACTACCAAGACCGTCAGTCTTGAGGGGGAGCCGAATACTGTCAACAAGACTGCCGGATCCAGATCCGCTACTACTCCAGTTCCCAGCAAGATCGACATCCCCGATACGCCAGTCACAATTTTTCACACTCCGAAATCTTCGCCCAGCACTCCAGCAAATTCTCCTTCAATTCCTGGCTATCAACGTCCGACGCGCTCAGCCGCTGCAAGGACCAATTACAAGATCTTGCACGATAGCGGAACCCGAGTCTCCGGTCCCAATCCCAAGGGATTTGACGGAGACTCCACCAATTTATGTTTTCTGGCCCATTCTCACTCTGACGATGAACCGATATCCCTAGCCGACACCAAATCGAGATCCGATTGGCAGGATTGGTTCAAGGCCATGGAAACCGAGGTGGATCAGCTCCACCAATTGAAGACATACACGATCGAAGATCTGCCACCTGGCAGGAAGGCCGTCGGTTGCCGATGGGTCTTCACCCTCAAACGCGACGCAAATGGCAATGTGATCAAACACAAGGCCCGATTAGTCGCTCAAGGGTTCTCGCAAATTCCCGGGCAGGACTTCTCTGCCACCTACGCACCCGTGATGCGTCTAGAGTCTTTTCGGACTCTCTTGGCACTTGCCGCCCATCTGGATTTGGAAGTCCATCAGATGGATGTTGTTGGGGCTTATCTCAACTCCGATCTCGATGAAGAGATCTTTATGCGGCAACCTCCCGGATTCGAGGATGGTTTCCCACGAGTCTGCCGACTCCAAAAGGCCATTTATGGTCTCAAACAGGCCGGTCGTGCCTGGAATCTCAAATTTAATCATATCTTCGTTGACGTTTTATCCTATAAACGAATTCACCCAGACTATTGTGTTTACATCAAACACTTTGATGGCAGTAATTTTATTATTGTCATCATTCACGTCGACGACATGGCCCTTCTCGGTAATTCTGCCGATACTATCTCACGGGCCAAATCCGAGATCACTCCCTTGCTCAAGATCTCGGATCTGGGAGAGATCAAATCCTTCGTTGGGCTCAAGATCACGCGTGACCGCGCCGCCCGCACCATCACTATCTCCCAGCCTCACTACATCGATACCATACTCGCTCGATTCCACATGGAATCCAGCCACCCGGTCTCGACTCCTCTAGACCCCCATGTCAAATTCGTCGCCGGTGACACACCTCCCGATTCCGACATTCCCTATCAGGCAGCCATTGGCTCCCTGATGTACGCTGCTGTCGCTACTCGCCCCGATATCGCCTTTGCCGTCCAAACCTTATCCCAATTCAATACTCGGTACTCCAACACCCACTGGACGGCTGTCAAACATGTCTTGCGCTATCTCAAGGGGACACGCGACCTGGGAATAACATACGGAACCGGTGACCTCACTTTATTTGGATATTCAGACGCTGACTGGGCCCAAAACATCTCCGATAGACGATCGATCTCCGGCTTCGCTTTCTTACTAGCCGGAGGTGCCATTTCTTGGTCATCCAAGAAGCAAGCCACGGTAGCCCTGTCTACCATGGAAGCCGAATATTTGGCTCTCGCCCACGCGAGCAAAGAAGCCCTGTGGCTTCGCTCTCTTCTCGAACATCTCCATTTTGAGATTTCGGGGGAGACACCAATTTTTTGCGACAATCAATCTACGATTGCCTTCGCCCATGATCATCAATTTCATGCGCGATCGAAACACATCGATATCCGTCACCATTTTATTCGTGACCATATCAATCAAAAGACCATAACGGTCCCTCACGTAGCGACTCAAGACAATGTCGCTGACGTCCTCACCAAGGCTTTACCGCGTGACGCTCACACCCGTCACACTCAAGCACTCGGACTCTCCGCTCATTGAGGGGGAGTGTTGTTCGGCCACGTTCTAGGCCAGGCCCTTCTAGGCCTCTTTCCTTTTCTATCTTTCTCTTACCTTTCCGTTTCTCTCGCGCTCCCGCTTGTATCCGATTGTTTCCTCATTTATCCGTCTGCATCCTCTTTCGGATTGACGTCCCTATTTGGTCCCGACGTTTGATGCCATCATTCCGCCTCGCCCCTTTGGGCCTCGTCGTCATTCCCGACTCATTGCCTTTTATAGTATCACCGCTCTACATTTCGCGACTTCTACTTAGTTATTCAGTCTATCCTAGCACTGCTGTTTTTGTATAAAGTCTCGCTTGTTTGCCCTGAATCAAACCGTGCTCTCATCTTCACTCTTCTTCCCACTGCGTGCGAATCATCCCTCACAACACCGAGCTCTTGAGCAAAGGGAACAGGAATATATACATATATAGTAGGAACCAAGTAGTTATTCCAATCGATCAAATAAGTACATGATAAATGTTGCACAACGGAAGTTTCAGGCACTTATACAGCACAACAAGAATTCGAGTTTGAACTCCACAGGCTGGCAATGAGACTAAGCTTCTCATACAATGATGCTATCGCATCATTGTATGATTTTTGGGAAGTAAATAGAGTTTTATGGAGTGAAGATCAAGAAAACAGCAAAGGTGTAAGTTGAGAGAATGTGTTGCAGCACGAACCTCAGCGGAACCTCGAAGCGAATACACAAAAGCGGGGAGGATGGCTGGTGGCGTGGAAAAAGAAGCAAACAGACAATGACCGAGGTGGTGCCCAAGGCCACGTGAAAATGCCACCAAAACTCTCCAACATCTTAACCGAGCCAAGAGCTCGGAATTGCAAGGAGTTGAAGGCCGTCTTGATGCCTCAAAGCCTCATGGCTAAAACGATCGATTCGTCCAGGTGAAACTGGGGTGAAACACCAAGAAGTAGATTATGCCCCGCCAAGGAAGAATATTGGAACAACAGTGACTTCAGACCCCGCGTTGGAGTCGATACCGATGTCATCAATTATTCTTTGTCGCCACCAGCTGCAGGCTAGGCCTGACCTCGTGTATGACACAAAGAGTGCCCACAAAGGCTCCAATCCTGATTTGATCCCGCTTCTCAGGCCATATGGCTTCCTTGCGCCATTAGCAAGGTTTTTTGGGGGTTCGTTGTAGAATCCCCTCGTACCCTTCGTTCGAATCGTAACAATGTCTGAGCCAAGCTCGAGGCTTCAAGCTTCAAGTATGGCATGACGGACACATCATACAGATCTCATTCCAGAACTAAGTATCCACAAAGCGACTTCAAACGCGCAAGACTCTTCCATATCCTGATACGAGTGAGAGGATGTAGGGAAACAGACTCGCCATTTACGCTTTCAGCGTCTTCGCGAGTTTGCTGATCAAATCCTCCAACCGTCGTGCTTCATACTCCGCCAAAGTAGCGTTATGTTCAATCGTAAAAGACTCTGTCAACGCGGGGAACGTCGTGGCTCCATATCCTGCACAAATATCGACCGACATCACAATCCCGTTAGTCAGTGTCAGAATTCCGCAAAACTTGACGGGGAAGGGTCCTTACCGAGCCATTTTCCGGGTGCAGTACCGAGATGTCTGTACCACTCGCGATCCTTAATCCCATCTTCATGAATAAGTCCTCTTTCGAACGCAACGAGCTTCTGGTTCACGTTTCGAATACGTTTGATAATCTTCTTAAATTTCTTGAAAGGGAACCTATGCTTTCCATGACCATGACCATGCCCATGCCCGTGGTGTCCGTGCTCATGTTCTTTCTGCTCTTGTTGCTCCTTCAACCAAGCAGGATACCTCCCAATCCGGGGCTTCATCATATGACCAGCAGAAGTCTCCACCGTAGGTATTTGAGCCGCGTGGAGGTGAACGTGCGCCTGATGAGGACAAACACATTCCTTGCCAAAGATTTTCTTGACCTTGCAGAGCAATTTCTTTGCCTTGCGTCTGTAGAAATTCTTCCTGACGACTTTCTTGAGTAGTTTCTTGAGATCATGGAGAGCTTTCTCTTTCTCCTTGTCCAATTTCGCACTGGCGGATTGGAGCTTTTGGATTGAGGCTCTGAGGTCGGAGAGGTCCACTTCAAGAGATAGACTCGCCGCGATCGATTCGACCCTGTCCAGGAAAAATTCAATGGGTAAATGAGATATCGCAACTATCCGACGGCACTTACTTATCAAGATAAGCTTCCAACTCAAGCGAGTAATGAGTTGTGTTTAACGGGAGGATAATCGAATCTGCGAGGCCCAAAGTTTGAAGGCCAAGGTGTTTCGCGACAGCCACCTAAAAACCAGATTGAGGCCCACTCTCACAATAGAACGGGAACTTTACTGACATGTCTATGGAAGCCGGGATCACCATATATCTCCTGCCACCTCTGGCTATCGTACACACTATGGTAGTGATACACGGGGTCGTGAAGCGTGGAACCAAATCCTTCGTTTGAGCTTGCGACCTATGATCTCATGTAACTCGCGTCCAAACCCAAGAATAAATACCAAACATACACCAATTCGTTGCAAGAAAACGGTATAGTCGCTTCCGGATCCAAGAGGAGACACACCGAGACTATCGGCTGCTAGACTTGACTCGTACATCTGGAGGACTTCTTCGTCGAGATTATCACCAAACAATTCACCGCCGTCCTTGGTTGCATCCCAAAGCGTCAATCCAGGTTTTGTGGGATGAGCAACTCGTTCAGCAGTTGAACGGACGAGGTGTGCAAGGGATGGGGAAGCGGAGGAACGGAACCGAGATCCTGAGACCGAAGAATCCAAATTGAGGTATGCAACTACGTGTTCGTCGATCCAATCGGCAAAGTCTTCGCCCCATTCAGTACTTCCGATGAGACCGTACTTTTCATGGAAGTCAGTAACTTGCACTCTAAGGCTACACTGGACAAACCTCTTCTGCATCCCAGCTCGCGAATACGATGGTGCGAATCGGCTTCCAACCCTTTCTTAACAAGGCTCCCAATCCTCGGATGACTTCATGTATCGAAGCAGTGCCTGAGCTAGGGTCAGTGGCTCCCAGAACCTGACAGCATAGTATTCAGCAATGTAAGCAAAGGATCGGAGCTCAAGGAAAGTCATACCCATGCTACGGACAATTGTAAGTGAGTAATTAATGTGCGGGGACTGAGATTAGCTTACCATCACGATGATTTCCAACTACGACGACCTCGTCCTGAATATGACCTGGGATGACGCCCATGGTGTTCCAAATGGGGATCACCCTAGTATCAACTACAGAAAGGATCAAGTACTGATAGAAGTCCAATCAGGGGAGGCTTACCATGGTTGACGAGGGAAACTGTTCGATTCAAACCTGCCTCTGAAATCTCGTTCAGTAAAATTTGAGCGTTCGCCCACGAGATGGGCAGACTAGGAATCGAGGGGATGTTGACACCATCCGTTCGGGTACTATTCTCATATGAAGGGTATCCCGGTGTTGTTGGATCCCCGGGATAAAGAGAGAGGAACTGAACTGAGCCCCTTTGCACAGAGGTGGGGTTTCGAGCGGGCCCATGAGGATACCTTAGAGGAACCGTGTCAGTACTTCCCAACAATGCGAGCATGATGGTAATTACGGGAGGTAACCGTTCGCTTCGGTGACTGTTCCATCGTCGCGAGTGTCTGAGTAAATGAGAACACCAACCGCGCCCAACTCTTGTGCGCCTTTGACCTTGAGGCCACGGAAATTTCCTCCGTATCGAACCAAAACGATTGACCCATTGAGATTCACGCCTTGTGAAACTAACGTCAGATTTTGCCCCAGAATGAATAATGACAGCGTACCTCTGTCAACAAGGGCACGATAATCCTCCTGACGACCGAAATGTGCGTACACGAGCTTGCCTTTCACTTCTCCTCCTTTACTCAAACCGTGCCAAGTGGGAACTGCATCAGAGAATTCTCCAGCGTCAGGATCCGTTTCGTCTGCTATCTCCTCCAAGTTGGCTGTCCAAACTGGGCTACCGTCATCGCCCAGAATCTCCAAACTTCTATCCAGGGGTGTGTTCATCACAGGATAGTATGTATCAATCCAAGCCGTGGGAGCCTTCAAGGAAGGGATTGATAAGGTGGCATTTCGGGATTCGGAGGTGCCCGCAGGAAAGATGGGAACGTCTTCTGGGGGAGTAATTCCTAATTCTTGTTGAAGCAATGCGAGGAAGTCTTTGGCGGTCTTCAAATCTCCGTCGGATCCAGCAAGGTGGGGCTTTGTCGCGTATTGTCGAGATGCAGCAAGGGCACTCTCCTCCGTCGGAACTTCACTGCACCGGGGATATCAAGTCAGTAGTGAGTATAGGATGAATTGCAGATACAGACAGGAACAAGTTCTGTGCGATCTTGCCATTAAGTATTGGGCGCCCCCTGTGATGTGCGGGGAATCCAGGGCGATGAGAGAAGGGATTGGAGAGCCAAGCGTTGACCTCCTCTTCTATTTCCGGGTTGTGTCGAATATACCAACGGTGGATAGTAAAGAACAACAGTCCGAATGTCAGCAGGTGGAGCAGGACCCTCCGAAGGCGGGTACGCGACTTGGGTGGTCCTGCAATTGCAGGGGTTGGGATGGCTCCCGGGAATTTTTCTGATTCATGAGACCGCTTTTCGTCGGCCATGATGATGGTGGTCTAAAGGCAAGGCTGCATGGAGGATGTGAAACCTTTAATGGGGCGACATTGCGAGTAGCGCAGCAGACGCGTTCGTGGGGATTGGAACCGACGAGTGGGAACTCGCCGCCGACGCACGTCACATCACGGCATCGTTGCTGCTCCTTGTGCTATCCACGCACCCGGCCCACCCATTATCAGAATTATCAACCCAAGTGCAGCACAAATGCAGTACTTTACTTGCTTCCATCAATGAAAAGTTGCTCCCACCAATGCTTCTTGTCTTATCTCTCGCCTGATGACGCTTGAGTGAGACATCGCAAAGACTCCCACAGCTCGAAATGGTCCCAGCGGAATATCGACGGCGACGAGTGGACAGACAAAGCGAGTATTTCGGTTCACGATCGCGGACGAATGGTGGTGTTGGATGGGAGAAGGCATTTCCATCCTCGATGGCATGGGGGAGATTGCGCGGACACGACAAAATCGGTCATCCCGTGGGTTGTCTTTGGAAACACAAAGGACTTGGATCATTCGGTGATTACTCATGGTCACTACCTCAGTGTTGTGCTCGTGCTCCTCAACGGTCTTTCGAGAATCGCAACGACGAGCTCAGGTTGCCAGAATGCACCGATCGGCGCGAGAACGTGACCGCTCTATTTCGAACTCCGATACGCGTCTGTGGCACCAAAGTTGAACTTCAACACGGCAAGAGCGCCCACCACCATCTTTACGGCTGCCATTATACCCATCATTTACGATACCCCCAATCTCGAGCCTACCGCCAACCGAAATGGAAAACCCAACGGCTCCTAACCTCACTCAGTCCCGTATCGTCCGCCTCTTCCGCCCTCTTCGAGCACGCTGCAAACAACTGAACGTCGTCCTTGGCAAAACACCTTCGAGTTCAAAACACAGCACACACATTACATACGACTCCAGGAACAGAGCGAAGAAGACCTCTCGGACGCCCACCGACCCTCCGCATCTTCAGTTTTCAATCACGCCAATACCTCCTCCGCGCTCCGTTGCCTTGGCACTGGAGGACAGAGATCGCTCAAGGGCCTTGTACGATATTAGAGACTGTTTCCACAACATCATCCAGGCTTGTTTCGGAGGTTCCGCTACCAGGAGGACATCATCCCAAACCTCCTCAACCAAGAAATCTTCAATTCCATCCCTTGCCGCACTTGCTGCAACCGTGGTCGGAAGAACAATAGAGAAGGAACTCCACGAGTCAATGATTGAGGAAGATGAGGACGTTTCTTTCATAAGCCAGGTATATGAGGGAATTCCTCCACATCATTGGTCGTGAGTCTATGTCTTGCACCCCATCCTGAGCCAATAACGTCAACATTTCATCCCCTATCTCAGGCATGCAGTGTTAGCACACGCTCTTTCGATCATACTTGACTCATGCCCACACCACCCCACCCTACTTCTGGCTCTCCTTACAACCTGTGTAGAACACGGCCTCGTATCCGAAGCATCATTGTTGTTGGAGAAACTCATCTTCGTTGTGACACATTCTCCAACATCACCTTCCATATCCCCATCACCTCTTCTCCAGATCACTGTCCCCATGCACTCGGAATATTTCATCGCCCTTCTCAAGGACTACACCAGTGCTCAAGCGTCATACCCATCCCTCAGCCCTATCGGATTCACTCGAATCCTGATCAACGTATTGTCGGAGGCTCGCCCGGGATACCTTGAAGTTTGGATTAGCATGGCAATACGGAAGCTGGGTCGAAGACTACGCGAAGAAGATTTCGTCGCATACACGCACCTCTGCACCGCTCTGGCGCAT
This sequence comes from Meripilus lineatus, assembly GCA_027627245.1. Lineage (NCBI taxonomy): Eukaryota > Fungi > Basidiomycota > Agaricomycetes > Polyporales > Meripilaceae > Meripilus > Meripilus lineatus. The sequence continues at coordinate 25,403 of JANAWD010000446.1, read as the reverse complement.
ACAATCGCATCCCTTCGTATACTTCCCAAATCCCAAACGATAGAATACCGAGAAATAATGGAGTCTCGCCTGGCTCAATGGCTCGAAGCAGGTCTCAAAACTCTCAGGACACTGAAATCACCATCTGCGCTGAATGCTACCATCGTACTCCTTGACTCGATGCGCGAGCTGAGGTGTTCTTCGGTATTTCCCTCGCCGGAGCTATTGAATGCGGTTCAGCGACTCGCGATCTTCTGCTTGGCCTCCCCTATGTACCCACCTCCACCTGCCGAGTCAGCTCACGGTCTGGTGTGTCTTCTCCAGGAGTTGAAGCCCAGTTCCTATACATACGAACCTCTCATACGCAACATCCTTCAAGACCTGGGTCTAATCATGGACCCTCCCTATGTCCTCTCCGCGCTGGAGCAATGGGCATCTGGACTACGTTCGCATTCGCTTCTAACGCAAGAAGTGTGTTTATGGACTAGCGCCCTTCAATCGATAGACAGTTGCACATTGGCAGGAGGAACTTCCTCCAGCAATGCGAGCCCACTCAAGTCTCTCCGCGTGCAAGACTTCGAGATTTTGCGCATCGAGCTTCTCTCGAAAGTGGAATATGCCGAGGACAATTGTTTCGGTGAGACAGACTCGATGCCCGTAGATCCGTCAGAGAGGCGAAACATGTTGGGAGATGGGGATTGGGTATGGGAAGAGATGGTTGGGACGTGGGTCAAGAGAAGTCCCCTGGTGGTAAAGAAGACCAAGAAAGCGGCGCCTTTGCTACAGAGGGAGTTGAGGTCTCTTCTACCAAACCGCGCAAGTCGGAAACGCCTCTCGGATGAACATGCCTCTGCCAATTCTGGAAAAAGACAGAAAATTGAACCTATCAAGTATCCCACATCCGAGTCCTCCACGAACCCTGTTTCATCTGCATCGAGTAGCTCCAGCTCCAGTTACCGTTCGTCTAGGTCCTCGAAGATGTCAAGATCACCTTCGCCAACACGCGTCCGGGGTGTTATTGTTGACATCACACCTCCGTCGTCCCCGCTTTCACCATCTCTCGCTGGTGGTGTAGAAGTCGAGGCTTCTTGGAAACCCTCGCCACCCACCGCAATGCGGAGAATCTCGAACTTTAACTCGATCCTCGCCGACGCGCACTCCAATGTCACCGTTCTCCACAGACACTCCAAATCACGTACCCATTCAAAGAAAAGGCATTCCCTCCCTAATCCTCTGCCAAGCCACCATCGGTCACCACGAAAGTTGAAACCCTCCAACTTGGATCCCAAGAGGACAGTCGCCACAGACTTATCTTCAGACGACGCTCTAAATTTATTTGCTGCATCCTCTCCTGTTGTCACAAGGACTCAACGCCAATGATTTATTTGTATCCTATCCTCACTGTGTTCTATCTTGAAACTGTATCCTCTAATATTACTTTCTCTTAACCATCAGAACCGCCCTTTCACGTTACACATTGTGAGATCTAAATATTCTCCGAGTTGAGCTTCTCAGCCAGGTTGTCTATCAAAACCCGCAATCTCTCTGCTTCGTATTGGGCCATCTTCGGGTCCGAGTAGAGTGTTAGTGATTCTGTCAGCGCAGGAAAGGTCGTAGCACCATAACCTGGCACGCATTGTACCAATGTCAGAATGTGGGTGATGGCGGAGAAACTTTCAAAGTAACCCACCTAACCACTTTCCAGGTGCGACGCCCAGGTGTCGATACCACTTCCGATCTGGGAGGCCATCTTTGTGAATGAACCCTCTTTCAAACCGAGCCAACCTATTATTGATGGATTTGACACGACGATGTATCATGTCTTGCGACTTCCTCTGCGTTGGGTAGAAGTTCCTGAAGACATGAGGTATCGATGGGTCGAACGAAAGTTCCCTTCATACCGCGAGACATGCTTACCAAGGCCAAGTCGAATATCCACTTGACAAACGATGATAAGCTTCGCATACACCATACTTTTGCTCATCAAGTCTTTGACTGGCAAGTTGCAGTTTCGTTATTGCAGTCTTCAAATCCGTCAAGTCCACTGCCACAGAACTGCAAGACGCGATTTCTTCTACCCTAATGTGTAAAATTAGCATACGAGTCGATAGGGCGGCAAGTGATCGGACTGACCTGGCCAAGTGTCGTTCGAGTTCAAGCGAGTAGTACGTAGTATTGAATGGCAAAATCACTGCATTCGCAATGGAGAGGACTTGAATTCCGAGATGCCTCGCCACGGCGACCTAATGTGATAGAAAGAAGATCCGTCTGAGTCAGAGCACGGAATCATTGATTCGGTGGTGGAACTGACATGACGATGAAACCCGGGGTCGCCATAAACCTCCTGCCATCTTTGTGAATCAAAGATACTGTGGTAGTGATACACTGGGTCGTTGGGACCAGTGATGAAATCCTCATTCGAACTTGCTACCTGCGTGGATTTGGATTCGTCAGGGTATATCGGTCGACGGAAAGGCATAATACTCGCTCCGATACGTTGTAGAAATACTGTGAAGTCGCTTCCGGAACCGAGAGGTACGACGCCGAGGCTATCTGTTTCATCTCTCTGAGGTTGCAAAAATGAATTGTTCTGCCCTGGCGGAAAATGCGGTTCAAGGGCTCCCAAGTCCATCCTTGCGTCCCAAAGGGTTCTGGACGGGTCTGTGGGATGGGGAATCCTGAGAGCCGTTTCTCGCACCAGATGCGAAAGAGAAGGAGATGCATGGATCCTATATTGCGAACCGTATACCGACGCATCTTTCAGGCGGAATTAGCACCAAACCCTTTGGATCATGCCGATTGTAGAACTACGTACCCAGATTTGAGTACGCGACCACGTACTTGTCAATCCAATCAGCAAAATCCTCTCCCCATTCCGTACTTCCAATCAGACCGAACTAAAGGACGTTGAGTGCGAGGTGCGATACGACGGAAGTAGCTACAGGCACCTCTTCAGCGTCCCAGCTCGCGATAACGATCGTCCTGATAGGCTTCCAGCCACGTTTGAGTAACGCTCCAAACCCTCTAATGATCTCATGCAAGGACGCTGTGCCTGAAGAGGGGTCGCCTGCACCTAGGACCTGGAAACAAACATCGGTCAGTATTTCGAACGAGATCGCGGCCCTTACTCGCCCAAGCTATGATGTTAGCATGAGCATCATCATTCTCTTGAGAGAAGACCCTGACTATACAGACCATCCCTATGACTGCCCAAAACTACAACTTCATCTTTGATATGACCAGGAATAACACCTATGGTATTCCAGATGGGAATTACTCCATTCTTGACTACCATGATAATAATAAAACCAATCTAATAAGCACAGTGCTGGAGAAGTGGAATTAGCTTACCGTGATTCACCAAATGAATGGTGCTATTTTTTCCCTTCGCGATCTCACGCAATAGCACCTCAGCATTACTCCACGAGATCGGAAGGCTTGGAATTGCCGGAATGCTGGTCGCTTCACAGCGGGTACTATTTTCGTATGACGGGTACCCTGGGGTCGTCGGGTCACCGGGATACATTGAAATAAATTGCACAGAACCTCGTTCAAGAGACGTTGGATTACGAGCGGGTCCGTGGGGATACCTGACCGGATACTTAGCATTGAAACATGAGGTCTGACATCACGGGCACACGAACGGTGTATATCCGTTTTCTATAGTTGCGGCTCCGTCATTCTCTGGATCTGTGTATATCAACACGCCAGAGATGCCGAAGTTTTGGGCTGCCATTATCTGAACGTAGAGGCAAGACGGGGCATAATATTCAAAAATCGTGACCATCCCACCTTGAGGCCACGGAAAAGCCCACCAGAACGGACGAGGGCGATTTTGCCATTGAGTGTAATACCTGCAAAATGAAGACCATGAGCCATTGACGTAGATAGCAATCCACATAGAACGCACCATCTTCGAGAAGACTTTGAAAATCCTCGGGACGACCGTAATTCGCATATACAATTTCGCCCTTCACGTCCCCGTCCCGACTCAACCCATGGAAAGCGGGTACACTCCGAGCATGTCGATGAGCATCAGGATCCGACTCATCCGAGTACTCTTCCAAATCAGCTTTCCACACCACTCGACCTTCTTCGTCTAGAATCTCAAGACGACGATCCAAGGGTGTATTCAAAACAGGAAAATACGTGTCAATCCACGCTGTCGGTTGATCGCGCTCGGTCATTGATAATGTTGCGTCCCGAGACTGAGGTGTTCCAGCAGAATATATAGGTTCCACTTCGGGTATAGGTATACCGAGATGTTCTTGAAGAAGAGAGAGAAACATTTTTGCTGTCTCTAGGTCCCTTGGTGTCCCGGCCATATGAGGTTCGGATGCATATTGGCGAGAGGCAGCAAGAGCGCTCTCTGGGGAGGGCACCGAACTACCAAGTAATTAATATTCGTCATGAGTCCGCAACATCAGAGTCGACCTTGGAGAAAAACCTCACAGGAATAGTTCCTCCACATCTGATTCGAATTTGCAAGACCCTATCCTTTGCGCGAACTTGTCTTCTGGCTGCGAGAAGCGTATACGAGCAAGCGGATAAGCCCAACGATGAACCGCCAGAACTGTGAAGATCACGAAGCAACAGAATCTCGCTCGACGAAAGAACCCTTCTAGAGATGAGCGAGTCAGAGGTCTAGAATATTTTTCAAGCGGATACACTGCGTTAAGATGCGAGGGTTCATTCGCATCTTTAGTTGCTGCCATCATACACGCACTCGCAAGTCCTGGATGGGGGATGTCAGAGACAGTTGACCTCATGATACGATACCAAATCCCTTATAAAGCATCTCCTCGACAACCAACCAACAATCAATGAACCACAATAACTCTGTTATCATATCATGTTAGGAACCTTCCGATGGACTGTACGTACGCAATACTTCATGAGATATGACGAAAATGGCGCTCTTCCCTCATAGATTCCACGAAAGAAGTGCGGGGTGACACAACACGTTGAGGAAGTATTCAAATCATATGTCTTCCCATGAATCGCATCGCTACCATGTGAAAGGTGCATTCCTGGGCGAATCATCGAAGTGAGTTCTGTCAATCAAGCCGAACTCGCGAAAAACACCGAGAGAAGGCGAGGGCGGACTCACTTCATCGACAAATACCTCTGACACCAAAACTATTCACCATGGACATACGAATCTTTAAACCTGATGGATCTGCTTTTCACATTCTGGATGATCGCAATTCCACTTGGCCTGCCCGTCAGAAAATCTCGTTAAACGCGGTCACACAGGACCTTGATAAAATCTCGTGCAGTATCATAGTGTACAAGTTGTTGAGACATCCACCACAAAATAGGGAAATGAGTATTTGGAATGCTTATCGTTGAGAGCCATTTGCCGATCTAAGAGAGCGAGATAGCGATAACTGAGAAGAGCAGAGAAAAGAGAGAAACGCCGAATCAACGGAAAGAGAGCATATGTTATTTCCCACGCCACAAGCGCGAAGACATCTATTTCTCCACGACCACAGTTTGGATGATTGCAGGCTCGACGAGGGATTTGGTTGCCGCTTTCGTTGTTTCTACAGCAGGGGTGGCCTTTCCGTTCTCACCACCCGCATTTGTGCCAGTGGACTTGGCGGATTTGGCCACGCCGTTTGAACCAGCTTTGGTTGAGAGTGAACCATTCGTAGGCACCACAGGTTTCGTCACAGGCTCCGGGTCGGATAGCTTGAGCGATTCGAGAGTGATTGCGGAGGGTCCGGTGCGCGCCAAAATAATACATGTTCTGGAAGGGATGTATACCTGAAACAAGTTAGTATCCATACGAAACAAAATCCACGTTAATCACCTGAAGCCAATTGGCCCTATCGTTCCAAGGCAGAGGTGTAGATTGGAACTTGACGTTGGTACGGATATTTTCAAACCCGCCAAACCTCTTGTCATCACTTGACAGGACGATCTCATATTGGCCAGAATAATCAACACCGACACGATAGTCGGTGTAGGACTTGGAGGGATGGAAGTTGAATACGAAGAGCAGCCCAGCACGTTCGTAGACGATAACTTTGTCTCCTTCGTGCTTCAAAGAAACAAAGGCGGGTCGTGCTTCGAGCCAATGGTACTTTTCGTCAAGATGGTTCATGGCCTTGTCAAATTCATTGAGATACCTATACCGGAGCACAGGGTCGTCGACAACATTCCATTGTCGTCGTGCATATTGGAAAGAACTCTTGTTGCCGTCTCGAGGGAAGTCCAGCCACTATGGAGAGTGTTATCTATATACGGTCCAGAAATAGGGGTGGTGGCAATTGCTTACCTCCGGATGGCCGAATTCGTTGCCCTCGAAGTTGAGGTACCCTTCACCACCGAGGGAGTGTACCAAGATCCTGCCAACGTCGATTGAATGCCAAAAGAAAATGGGAAAAAATTCCGACAGAACTCACCTGATCATTTTGTGTAAAGCGAGACCACGAGCAATGACTGGTGTATACTCCGTCAAGTCCGACATGTTTGTGTACATCTCCTTGTCCATTAACCAGAATGCGATGGTTTTATCTCCTACAAGAGCTTGGTCGTGGCTTTCGGCATAAGCGATACTCTTTTCCCCATATCTACGGTTGGTCAAGGTAAACACGATATTTCCCATATCCCACTCGTCGTCCTTTTTATGTTTCAAAAGTTTGATCCACATATCGGGGACTGCCATAGATAACCTATAATCGAAACCGACACCGCCTTTCGGAGTGGGTACGCAAAGCAATGGCATCCCGGATACATCCTCGGCAATTGTGATAGAAAAGGGGAATAGAGTGTGAACGACGTCATTGGCCTGGATGATAATCGTCAAAGGAAGCTTAGTGACGAAACTATGGAGAGTACGTACCAACATCAAGTACACCATAGCCTCCATGTCCACTGCGTCACTGAAGTACTCATGGTATCCACCCGAAAATTTCGCTCCAATGCCGTGGTGGTGATATATCATGCTTGTAACGCCATCGAAACGGAATCCGTCGAAATGATACTCCTCCATCCAGAACCGAAGATTGCTCAGTAAGAACCTCAGTACCTCATGATGCCCGTAGTTGAAGAGTCGCGAATCCCATAACGGGTGTTGGCCTTTGGGACCGCCATGGAAGTACTGATGATCCGATCCATCGAAATGATTGAGTCCATCGAGGACATTCTTGCAAGCATGTGAATGAACGATATCGAGAAGGACGGTAATTCCCATTCCGTGTGCGGTGTCGATGAGCTCTTTGAGATCTTCAGGGGTACCATAACGCGAGCTTGCTGCGAAGAAACTAGTGACTTGATATCCGAAGGCTATGATTGCCGTAAATCTGACGCGACTGGAACCAAAAGTCGAGATCGGAACTCACAAGCATAGTATGCATGTTCCATGATTGCCATCAGCTGGATTGTGTTGTACCCAAGATCACGGATTCTAGGAAGCGTATTGGTAGTGAACTCCTTGTAGGTTCCGACTCTGAGCTCCGCAGTAGAAATTCCGACGTGGGCTTCATAAATACGAAGACTGTGGGGGGTCGGTGGGCGAGGATTCTTGAACTTGTACCTTTCCGATTCGGGAGGATTCCAGAAACGAGCTTCGTAAACAGGCGAGATACTCAAATCCTGAGTGACCCTCTTCATCCAAGCCGGGATACGTTCAACACGCTGGCCAGAGGGCAAAATAAGCGATATCTAGAACAATCAAGTGATAGTAAGTACGACTCCTTTGACGAACTCGGGTGCATATACCTTGATTTTTGAATCGTGAGGGATAGCACACTCCCCATTAGGTTTCGGAGCAACAGTACAAGACCAAACCCCGTACTGATCCTTCTGCATGGCATGGGAAATTCTATTCCACCTATCTGAACGCGACGGTGATCGTAGGTCGCACATTACTCACGGGGTGGCAGCCTCTGAGCACTCACTGAACTCTCCGGTGAGAACAGCCTCCACGGCATTGGGGGCCCACTCCCTGTAAATCACCGAGTTATCTTCCTGGACAACCAAACCATACTTGAGATAGCCCTTCGTAAACGCATCGTAACCCCCCTCGGTATCCTGTATCCTCTGTTTCCATTGTCTGAACAAGTCGTGGCGATGGATGATAGCAGAAACATGATCAACGAGCCATGGGTCGTTGTCGAGGACGGTTTTCTTGTCGAGTGGTTGGGTTGTCATTGTCGAGGGACACCTCACCTTTGTGTGGGTGGGTCGAAGATGGGGGTATCGAACCAAGGGGGATCAGAGGGGCCAGTTGAAATGGTTTTTTCGAGGGTTCTATCCCTTGTTGGAAAGAAAAGCTCCCGCCAATATTTGGCTTATTGCTCGTTCCAATACGGTACGCGTGACGTCATTGCAATTGAATTCATTTCGGTTCTCACGATCCGACGTCCCTCCGACTCGCCAGCAACGTTCATTTATCCTATCCCAAGCTTTGATCAACCGTATATCCAGGGCTATCGGGTCTCCTTTATACAGAATCTGACTCTGGAACTTCCTTTAAATCTTTCATAGACTGGTGGAGTGGGATATCCTCGATCGTACCTCAACTGCCACCAAGAGACACGAGACCCTGGTCAAGNTTTTGGGNNAACAANNGGCTTCATGACTCCTGACTGAGATTTGAGGTCCATTCTCTTCACAACGTCCACGATAGGATTCACGACGCGGAGGCACGTTCGACCGAACATCTCACCTCGGACACGGTACCCCGACTGCAATATACGCTGGATCACACACAGCAGAGAATTCCGGTTCCTCCCATACTCTATACGCACCGCCCCGAGACTCAGAACGAAAGTCATGTCAGTGAAGGCGTCGCCGTCTTTAGGATCCCATCGTGCAGTGGGAAATTCTTTATCTCCCTGAAAAGGAGCCCCATTTCCCAAATGCGAGCGCAGGGCACTGATCGAGAGCCCAAGGTAAATCCTACTCGAAGTAAGCCACCACGCCCGTTGTCTACAACTGCGAAGGTACTATACCACCTGTATGATATGAAATCCCAAAGGGATCAACCGCAGAGGCAGGGAAGTGGAAGTACCATTGACCCATCGAAGGAATAAGCGGACGAAGAGCGTTCTATAGGACTAGCATGGGCCCAGCAGCGAGGCACATGGATACTGGAGGAAGCTCGGATTTCCTACCCAATCATTCATCTGCTTGGTGCCTCAGGCCTCAGGAAGTGGAATCCTTCGCTGCGCTGTGACTCAGCGACCTCATTACTGCGAAGCGCGTATTTCATATCCCAACACGCGAATTAGGAGACCATCGAGCTGCGAAACTTGTATAGTTACCAATCCTGAGCCGAAAGACATCAACAACCATTTGCGGCATTCGTAGTTGACGTCGACCATGATCAAGAAACAACCATGCTGAAGTACAGCGGGATACCTTCTGTTACATGTGGACTCAGAACAGTCGGATCTAACATCCGTTTGTCGTCAATCAAATATACTGTTCTAAACGCGCACTGAGAACAGCCATAACGCCCGCCTAACTCCAATTCCTACTTCGCGAGCTTCGACAACCTTATTTTGTGCGCTGCTGACAGGAACATAGCCATAGGAATCGCTAAGGACAGATTGTGGGGTGAGGGGTCCGGATTGTAGGAAATCCGTCGGATACTTACATATACCTGCCATCCATATCATAGAACTTAAACGGAACATCCAGTCAGAATCGCCCATCGTACAGATCGAAGGGCAAAGAGGACTCACCGCCAACCAGCTTGTTTGTCCGTCTTCTGATTCATGTAAATCCGATTGTAGAGTACCCGACTTGCGATGCTATGAAGAGTATGTCACCCCTGACCAGAAGAACGACACGACACGACTCACAAAGCGAGAGAGGCACAGTTCATTGCCATATGATTCAAGTCAGCCTGCGTTCCAGCGAGCTACCGGATATAAGTCCTGGAAAATCACATATTCATCATATCTTCGTGCTTACCACAGCTCCGATCCACAGAGGAAGAGTCTCAATGGAATTCTACAGAAGGGTGTCAATGGGAACGAAGGCATATCAAGAGATTCTATTTCAACGTACCAGATGGGCACCTTCAGCTCGTTCCGCGGCCTCGATATCATCGATAGATGTACCTGGATATTCGTAAAGTCGCCCGATATTGCCTCGGGGTTGCTTGCTAGATCAAGTACGGGAGGTATCAGTACGGATCTCGCCCCTGGATGAGTGCTCCTTGGATCAGGAATTTACTTGTCGAAACCCATAGTTCGATCTATCAATCCAATCTAGCGGAAAATGTCAATAAAACAACCGAACAATTGACAAAAGCCATACCCTTGTCTGAACAGGCCACATACTAAGAAACCAGACGACTGGTATCGAGTACAAAGACAATGGTGTATCCAGAAGTTTCGACATTCTTGTTGGCAGGAACAAAGACGACAGTTAGTGGTTGTCTGAAAACAAAGGGAATATGTTCAGGGACGTGTACTGCAACTTCAATGCTAGGGGGGACATGACGTCAACAGGGCGGGATGTGGGGGTGAGCCCCACCAGCTGCGGAGTCGGGGCCGAAAGCAGATATCGCGACGTGGTCAGTACCAAACCAAATCAATTCGCTCCCCTCGTCGAACGACGGGAGATCTACAGCACTGTTAATAATTCTACAACGGTAAGTTTTGAACAGAGCGCTTGTGAGAGCAGGGTCAATCTTCTTTGTTACTGCTTTGCTCTTTCTCAGGGGCTTCGCCCTCCTCCTCTCGCCTTCCAGAAACTTTCACAAAGTCATCCATGCCGTTGTCGGCACCAGAGACCTAATCACGCAAGTGTAAGTAATCTGTGTATTTATGTTACATGAAACCCTAAGACCTACCCATTGAGCAAAGTCCCGCGCAAAGCTGGGCATCAACCTCAAAAGCGGTGTAAAGTTCACGTAGAAAGGAGCGTAGATGACTTGAGAGTGTTGGTCATCCAATGCTGCGATGATATGTTTTGCAACGGTAATAGGTGCGAGACTCGGGACCAGGAATTTGAAGAGCCACGATTGGGATAGCCGAACGGTGGAGAAAAGCGGTGTCATGATATGCCCAGGGACCATGAGGGTGGTGCGGACGGAGGGTGCGTGGTACTTGTGGTCAAGCTCGTAGCGCAAAGACTCATGCAACGAGATGACCGCGGCTTTGGACGCGTTGTAATCGGCTGCCACAAGAAGTGGTATCAGGAACACGCAGGTGAGTTTCGTTTCAAGGCTTACTCATTCGTGCCATGCCTACAATGCCAGCCACGGAAGCTACGTTCACCTGGGGTAATGAATGAGATTCGCGTAAATGCGGTGCAGATACTGCGGGACTGACAATATGACCAGAGTTCTTCTTGATCATCTCAGGCAAGAAAGCCTTGAGAGTCCAAAAGTGTGCAAGAGTATTCACACCGAAAGTTCTACGCAGACAAACGGCTCCGTTAGTGTATCACGATGGCTGTGGACAATGGCACTGACTGCTGAACGTCTTCTGGTTTCAAGTCCACCAGGAGCTTTCCTTGAACCACTCCTGCATTGTTGATGAGGATGGTGGGGTCTCCGAGCTTGATGCACACTTCAGTTTTTCAAACACCAAGAGTAATATCACCCAAATACCTCCTCCACGATCCTTTTTGACACCGCCTCAACTTCCTCCCACTTCGAGACATCACACTTATAATAGGTGATATTATCTGGGGTGGGGTAAATGTGTCAGGCACAGGGGCAACGAGGCGAGAGGCGATGCGCACAATTTTCCGTCCGGATAGGATTTATATCAAGCACGACGACGTTTACATTCCTCACAGCAAGCGTATTGGCGATTAATTCTCCGACTCCAGAGGAACCTGTTTGAAGTTAGCCCGACTCATCAGTGGTGACGATGACGGGCTTGATTGTGGTAACATACCACCAGTCACGACGACAAGCTGTTCACCCCAGTCAAGGGCGGGGGGAGCATACAGAAGCTTTCCCTGATTCCGGTACAGAAGAGAATACCATTCACGAACCCTAATCACAGCTATAGATAAGACCAAGTCAGACAGGTTGCGAAGGGTCAAACTCACAGAAAGCAGAGACAAGTATACAATAAGCAACGCTCAAAACAAGAACCCGATCCGGCCAACGCGCTCCCTGGAAGAAGTAGAATGTGGGGATAAAGGACGTAAAGAATGGGCCTATTCCGGTCTATATTAGTATTTACGTCCTCGGTCACCGGAGCTGGGTACTCACTGAACGCAGTGTGCGACAAGACTTTGACGACCAGGTCAAGATCAAATGAATCAAAGACAGGGCCCACTTCATAGCTGGGTTGAGCCATCTTAGCTCGGCTACAATATCAAATGAGATGGGGTGAAAGGTGTGTTGAGGACGTTTGTCCAGCGGCCTGCGCAACTTGAAGGAGATGAAATGAAAGGTGTCGCGTTGCGCGGCTTGTCGAGCTGGCTGCTCGCCAGTGTCCGCGACGACCGGAGACCGGTATCCGGGCGTCTAATAAACACATTCATTATCTGGGGGACCGGAGTTGTATCCGAGTCGAAGGATCGTTCAACTTGCAAGGCATTCGGTTGTAGGAAACAAGGAATTTTTCTGCTCTTATGGGTTGAAGAACGAGTCAGCTCCGTGTGCATGTTGTTTTTGTGCCAGGTGTATATATATACTCGTGCTTGGCTTAAATACAAGATCCAGCAGTGCCACAGAATCGCCAGATGGCGGTAACGTTAACTTCAGACGTGTACAATCTGGAAAGACACATGTACTGAATTACCGGAAACCTCCTCACAGACAGGCGTGTCGAATCTCCGTTCTAGTGTACTCGTGATTCGGGTATCCTCTAAAGAGGCACCGAACAAGCCATTCATGGTCATTGGGTCGCGCAAAACAAGCGAGGGTGAACACGAGCAGTCTGGGTAGAACGTCTCATCGAAGACACGAAGTGTCGTGAGACTGGGGGATGTGTTTCGGCATTGGAGATGAGTAACGAGGCTCTGGACATGAGGGTGGGTGTTGCTGGGAATGGATCGCCACCACCATGATCAAGGGAAAAGGGCACCTCGGGATAGTTCGAAACAGCTGGGATTGATCCTTGGTTCAACACTCTCGTTTCGAAAGCTCATCGCAGATGGACAGATGAAGAGAGTTGAGGATCCCCGTTGAAATCAAAGGGATAATAATAATAGTAGAGGGCCACTTGGTGGATCGTTGCCTTTATTGGCATCGAGGGATGTCGGAATTAAGATATTCTTTCGAAGGAAGTGCGCCATGTTGCTTCACGGGGGTTTCATTTCACATCTCGGAGAAGTTAAAGTCGCTTGATTGGCTCCAACGGAACACAATGAAACTTGCAATGAGGCGGTAGCTGAGTTGAGTGGCTCAGCGGTATGTGGCCTGGAAAACCGGTATAAAGGCAGGACGGAGGATACCATTGAGATTCTACCCGACTGTTCACGTCTACCCACCAACATCACCAATACGTCCGACGCCGAGCTTACCATGGCCACCCATTCCACGTCCTCCTCCGTCTCCATGGCGAGTGTGGAAAATCGCTATGAATTGCAGCTGACTACCTCGACGGGATTGGACGATCCGTATTGCTCAAGTATCTGGAAATTCGGCTTCGCGTCGTCTTCAGCCATGCTTCATTTTGACTTGCCTTGCGGAGGGGATGTGATGGAAGAGAAAGCAAGAGGCGAGGGGGCTGTTGGAGGGAGAGCATGGCGGAGGCCAGCACCACGTGGGCTGGGCGCGTCTTGTCAAGGGGCCGTTGCTGATGGGAGTGCCCTCCAAAGTTTCCAAGTTACCTTCAAGACTATTGTGACGTCCATTGCCACCAAATCCGCCTCTGCAAGATATATAATACACCATCCTTTCGGGGAGAAGCCCTCAACCACAGTATGTCCACAAACTTCTTCGTCAGATTATCTCTCACATTCTCAATCTGCATCAAAAACCTCTTCCTCAAATTCCAGGCTCTTGCCCTATCCCCTAACAGCGATATCGATGAAAGGAAGGCGCTAAGTGGTTGTCTGTTTGCTGGGAATGGAAAGGAAGAGCGTGAGGAATTGGTAGTACGGCGACGTGCCCACCACTCCGCAGAGGACACACGAGGTCCTGATGAGGCATGCTGGCGCCGGCAGGAGCTTCCTGTGGAAGTATTTGAGGATGGCACCGCCGTAGTATGCCCTGTGAGCTCCTCTACCTCTTTCCACCACCACAACGATTGTGGCCCCACACAAACCAACCTGCCCGAACAAGATGTTCTCCTCGACATGGATTCATTGGTGCGAATTCGTTCTCGCCTTTCTGCGTAAGGGGATCTGTGCATTGACCGCCATGTGTTTCCCCCAGAATTCGCGCCCGTTATCCATCGATAAACCCCAGACCACCTGCTTTGACGATACAATCGACCCTCCAAGCGAAGTAGGAGATGTATATGAGCCCTCGACAGAGGACAATGTGAGTCTCGTGCCACGCGTCTTCTCGGACTTCCATACTGACTTAGCATGGAAGGAGTTGCTACGGCAGCTTCAACGCGATAGACGCAACATAATCCTCGACTCTCTTCACCCAGATGTTACACCCCACATCGTAATCAGCCCCCCTGACCAACCCTACCATGGTTACTGGGCGTATGTGTTCAATAATGTGGACGCCCAATCCTATTGTTCCCTAGCCGTACCTCCGACGCGATACGGGGGTGGCACAGTCACAATGTGGCCACCAACAGAAGATGCGCACTATAGTTGGCATATCAAACAGTATGGTCGCCACTCGTATTGTACAGATGAATACAATCGCCCCGAGGTTGGTCGCCCCCAAGAGTGCCATCAACCCTTTAATACCTCTCAGTTCCTGGAGTCGGTGCGTACACCCCAAATTGCGTAGTCGCGTACATGCGCTGAATGCGAAGTACTAATGTTTCTCGCCCCTTCAGATTAGGTTGGCTTCAGAGGAGAGAATGTTGGTGCCGCACATTATCTCTTCCCTTCATAGGATTAATTACAAAGCCGCAGTACGTTTCAGTGATTTCATCTAGGATAGCCTTGGGTACTGAATGAGTTTACTCCAGGTGATGCTGGCCAGCGCTGTGGCCCCCGCCTTTCGCGAGCGCTGGGATACACCGGAATTCATTCAGGGTTTTGAGAAGCCATTCCACTGGACAGACCCTGCCAATGTGAGCAACCTGCCTTTCTCAAGCATTGATGTGGAGGAAACTGAATGTATATTCCGTAGCCGCTACTCACCGAACACCATTCCAACCCTTCCTCCATCATCATTGATTCCATCCAACCTTTCACCATTCCTCATATCGTAATCGAAGAGGCACCACTTGAAGACCCCTGGCAAGCAAGTGTAAATCATACTGCCTCACCACAGGATTGCGGATATGGGTTTTACCTCACCGTCCCCTCATCTCACATCGAGCTCGTGAATGTTTGCCCGTCTCCAGAAGAAGCATATGAAAAGGATGACGACGACGACAATATCCTTGATGAATATGGCGGCATGGCTTACATCTCTTGGGATAGTGAATCCGAGCCGGATTCACCGGATGAGCCGTGCACACCCGAAAGTGATCTCTTCCACACCCACGCACCCGAAGATGTCGTCACGCCGCTTTCAGCTTCATCTGTCGTCCCCCACTATCCAGACACCGAAGAGTCGAGCCTTTCGGAGGACGACAAATTTGACACACTGTCATCTGGCGGCGGCGCTGACAGCGATGATGACAGTAGTATTCCTATAATTCCTGTTCCTATCACATTCGTCTATGATGACGAAGAGGACGATGAACTCCCTCCTTTTGATGATTGGTATCTGAGCATTGCGCAGCGCGCAGCTCCTTCAGAGGCTGTATAACCTGGCTGACAGTCGACTGGTTCGTCAATTCCCACAGCCATGTTATATATACCCGTATGTATTCTACCTGATACCATCGTTAATATATTCACCCACTCATATATATATGCCTTATGCATATGGACATATTCATACCGTACTTTCCCTCTTGACTGACTGAGCACCATGGAATGAACGAATGCATCGTAGCCTCGTAGTGCCCGATGTCACCACCATACAGTAATTGCGAACTGTCGAGGGATGACAGAGTGTGAGAACTGGAAGGCTTTCGCGACGGTCTCGGCGAGAATTGACAGTACCTTTGACTTTGACTGGAAGCTGGAAGGAGTCTCCTTCCTGGAATCTTGTTCGCCCCCCTATTTTCTGGAACCTCGGGGTCCATGGTGCCGTTGCCTGGTCGGCCCAGGGGCAGGTAGAGTGCACGCGCAACACATTGTATATACGTATCAGAGACCTGGGTTCCCGATCGAAAGACGTAAGGAAACCGAGCGCGTTCGAAGTGGAACCATGCGCATGTCATACATGGGCAGTATCGTTGGGACGGGACGGATTGTGCATAATAAGGGGAGTTTTGGACAAAATGTTGGGATTCGTGATCAAGATACTTATTTTCATCAGAATACAGTTGGGTGAATAATGATTGCGGCATGGAGGTGTCACAGCTCGCGATTGCTATTATTATATCACCCACCCTCCATTATCTCGCATTTTCAGAAACTCGCGACCGAGGAACGAATTCTCGGAGAAACCGTCTGTGGGAGAAAAAATGCCCGTTCGTAACTCATATCACTCGACGTTCGCGGGAGGGGCGTTTGCTCAAACGAGTGTAACACCAGAAATGGAAGAGGGGGGAAGAGGAGAATGACGGAATAAATGGGATAAATCCTTTCCTCAAAAAACCACAAATATCAAATATTGACTCGGAATCGAGGGGAGGGGAGCATTAATTACATGTAACTTACACCAGGTACACGTTCTCTTGACACCGTTCATGTTCGGTTCGGCAGACCTATCATGATCACAGGATGTAGTCTATACTTACTGGTAAGGGCGAATCTCGACACCATGCCAGAGGAACGAAGAGACGATTAAAAGGCAAATTGAGGGATGGTTCAGTTGAACCCATTAGTAGATATTCTTTCGACGGGTCGGGGAGTGTCAATGTCCATGGGGTCGTCTCCGACCCCCAGGCTTTCATCTCGGGGTTTTTGAGTTTTCTATCAGATTGTGTACATGTGTGGTCTTCGAAGATTCCGGATTTACGGCAGCATATGCATAATAGGTTCGCCACAGGTACGTGGAGCGGTCCCGAGGTTAAGCAAGAGAGACTGATAGAAAGATGTCCTCGAAGCTTTGTGTTCCTCTGTGTTGCGCTGTTGTATTCGTTGTTGTTGTTATTGTGTATGCGCACAACTCAAACACGAAGGACTGTGTCGAGATGGGGCTGTGGGGATTTGCAGTGGGGCACAACAAAACTGTAACGCACCCTTCGTTGATACAAAACTCCAGAAAGATCCAAGGGGAACGGGATTGGCCGGTTAAGACTCGCTCCTAGAATATTTCGACCACTCCCTAGAATGATCGATGGAGAAATAGCCCGAATGAGTATAGTCAAGCAAGGTGGCGATACGTTCCCTCCCCCCATTCCGCCTCCCCAATCGTCGAGACCTGGTACGGGAGATCGCCGAGCCCTCCTCGATGTAAAGGGGGACAAAACGAGCAACGGGAAAAGTTGGCTTTGAAGTTGCTGGACTTTGCTTCATCGGGGACAAGGAGCAGTAAATCTTGCCTCTAACGCCGCATCTTGAGATGATGCAGGCTGGAAGTGACGACAACATGTTCGAGAGAACGATTTTGTGGAGATCATTATGGCTCGGGGCTAGTGTGAGAGTCTTCGAGGGTGTGGAGTGCTGACTGTGGGGTCCAGGGAGGTGGCCACGAACATGCCTAGACTGCATAGACTGGGACCTAGTGTGCACGACTGGCTGGGAACGCATACATGAGACCAATAGCAAGAGGTTATGGACGAGCCAGGAGTTCTGAGTGAAACTCAATGCCCATGCACCACTCCACGAGTAGATTCGGTTGAACATTATGGAACCCGTCTACAGGTCCCTCTAGACGGTATTGAAAGCAATTTCAATATTTAGCATCGACGACTGATTGGTGTGCTAATTCGAGATGTGTGATAGAACACGTCAACGTGTGAGGCTTGTGAAAATCGCGTTCAGTCATCATAATACCTCCGAGAGAACGAGAGAAAGACTTACCCCACTACCCCCGTTGAGGGGGATCGTCGAAGGGGTACACGGCCGATCACGATATAGTTCAGACTTTCAAGCTCTTGCGGTGAAGCTGTAAGTATCAAACATTGCATCCTCGAGGGAAAGAATAGGGTTTGAATTTTCAGGGTTGAAACGCATCCCAGGTTATGCACATCAAATAGAACTCAACAACATACGTTGAGGGTAACTGAGAGCTTCCCAAGTTTCATATTGGCCTGTGAACATGAGTCCTTGCACATCCATCATGCACTCGAAACCAGAGAAAGATTAGGGTACAGTAGTTGGAAAGCATAACCGCCAGAGAGTTTGTGATACTGGAGAGGTCACAACATTCCAAGTCACCTAGTACAACACTGACGCATCTTGGCGTCACAGTGGTATTCTCGAGTGGCATCAAAGGACGCCGAAAACCATCAACAGGCAATGTTGATAGATTCGCGGAATTGGAATGCTGGAGCCACTGGCTAGCGACTGTCTCAGACGACGGGACTGCGCAACCCCCGAGCTCGCTCGATTGGCCAAAGATGGATCCCGTCGAGTGAGACAAGTAGCTTGTTGAACGTCTCCCCCCTGAATTACTTGCTGCAAGGGACCTAAGGGTGAAGTAAGAAAACAAATGTTTCTTGATGCGACGCCCATGGTTGAGCTTGACCGATCGCGGCAGGCTTCTTTTCCAAGACGGGTTAGATGGCCAGGGGGTAGGTTGTATGCTTGATTCAATGGTACGGTACCGTATTCATGGTTACACGAGGCGTGCAGGACGAGCGGGTGATCCCTTGACCTCGATCTTGGTAACACTAAGGGTGACATTCTGCGCACCTGACCACGGCGAACTACAGGGAGAGGTCATTGTATTGCCTAGTTCGGGGAGAGAAGATCAGAACCTGCGCAAAACGAATGAGTGGGAACTGTACGAGCCTGCTGCGAGAAAGAAGAGGGCAACATGTCGACGAGGTTGCTGTATGGATGTCTGATAATCTTGTAAAAACTTCCGACGCGCAACTGTGGGTAGAAATTGGAGTGCCCCCAAAAGTGAGAACGTAGCTCATTAATCGCACCAGTCGATAGAGGCAGAGTGACAAGTATGACTGTGTCGTTGCATAGGTTTATATGGGCGCACTGCACTAAAGGAGGCACGGCGAGCGAGCATGGAAATCAAAAGGGAATCGTTTGATGAGGCAGGACGTGCCAAATGGAAGCTAAGGATAAAGTTTGGGAATTTTTCCTGGTGGTGAGGGTGATGACGATGCAAGACTCAAGAAAACGAGGAAACTCTAGATCCTAGAGAGATTCTTGGGCTCTGTTCCAATCAGAATCGTCCCGTAAGGTGGATGTTCTGGAGTGTGACGTGTACGATTCGCAGAATGCATTGACTAGCAGGGTCATGAGAGAGGATGACTACATGGAATATTCGAAGAGCAAGTCCGCGACGGGGGGCAACGTTTGTGGATACGGAGCGGGCTGGAGAGGACGCTGGATGGAGAACGGGGAGTTGCAGAACGATAGACGAGATTTGACGAGACTCGGAGGCAAATCTTGGGCGGAACGAAAAGGGTAAAAACACGTGAGATGCCGTAAGATCGGACCGAATGAGAGGGGCACGCTTGTGGCTGATGCCGGCGGGGGAATGGAAATTGAGCAGGAGCAGGGGCAAAGCGGCCCAGTCACTTGTGAATCGCAAACAGGAAAGCCAGGGCTTGTCCAAACGGGTGCAGAAAATTATCTCCTTCCTCATTTACTTCCACCATCCCTCCCATCCATCGCCCTCTTCAATCCATCTCTTGCCGCCCCGTAAATAAGAGGTACCCTGCTCATTGCCCTCAACCACACTTTGCTAAAATCCTTCTCCAGGAACGCACAGCTACGACTGGGCATGACTGATAGTGTTACAGTCTCCTTGCTGCCAGTGTCTCTATCCATCGTACACATCCCCCGCTCTCGCCTTCACAGCCTTTGCCACCCCCTCCTCCGTCAGATTCTTCTCCCAAAACCCACTTTTTTAAACATCACATGCAACGAGCTTGAGCTCAGCCTCTTTGCTGAGCATCATGTTATCAAGGACTTTGAGCCCATCGCACAGAAAGATGCTCGCAAGCAGAGGGTCAGGGGCCGCGACCCCCTCGTCTCTTCCAAAGGCGGTCCTTCGCTCGTAAAACACAACAAGTCCACATGGGAACCCATCGAAATCTCTTCAGAAAAGTGGAACGTCCTTCAAATAGACTCTCATTCGGATACCCTAGGTGAGGTCACCTCCAAACCAGTCTTCACACTCGCCCCTGATCGTTCTGCCTCCAGACAAGTCGGGAGCAAGAGTGCACGAGCTCTCCGCACCCTTGGCTGCCGCAGGCATATCTATCCTTTATCAATCCTCCTACATGAGTGACTTCATATTTGTAAGTCCTCCGCCCTTGCGCAACCTTGTTTGGCACACTTGTTATCTTTCCGCGGCATTTTTCCGCCTACCTTGCTTCTTGTAATCTCTTCCACGGGATGATGCAGTCCGTCTGGTTCTCTCACCCGTATTCGAGAATCCTGCCGTGTATAGATGCGTCGCCCTCTTGGGCTTCTCTTTTGCCATTCATGGCCCGTCGTCAGCCTTCATCAATCAGGAAGTTATTTAACTGACGTTTCGTTATAGGTGAAAGAGCATCGCTTAACAGAAGTGATGGCACTCCTGGGATCGGCAGGATTTGACCTATATTCTTCAGACCCTCAAAACCTTACATCCCAATTGTCCGCATTGACATCCCCCGTATTGTCACCGCTCACAGGAGCGGAAGACGATAATTCTTCTATCAACTTTCTTGACCTATCAGCCCCAGTCGCAGCGATCAACCCCGAAAACGGTGCCGTTCTCACTCGTTCCAGGAGTAGCTCAGAAAATTCGATCCCTCGTCACCCAACCCTTCAAATGACAGCTATTCCTCAGGGATCCCCTCTCGACGACACTACGCCTGAACCATCCGCCGAAACTGAGGACGTGAGCAATAGCCCACGTCCTTCGTCTCACCGTTCGCAGAGCCATTCGCCTTCTCATTGTGAGGTTCGTGTCCTTGATCCTGATTTGACATGCATTGGCCTATCGGACGAGAATGCGGATATGTGGGCCATCAAGATCATCAAATTGGTCGCTTTCCCAGATCTGATCCCGCCTTCTCAATCTCCCTCACGTCAACACCACCGCCGTGCTTCTTCCCCCTATTCGGGTTCCTCAGAAGGGGAGAAGTCCAATCCCAGCCGAACGAGCTTACAAGAACAATTGCATGGTCTAGAAGAAGACTTGGGCTCCAATCTCGCCACATTCGGTGCTGATTCAGAATGTCCGAGCGACAGTGGAAGCAGGAGTGACGATACCACTCGAGTTGGACAGGGCTCCCCGAAAGACCCAGCTCTGCGGTTTTCATCAGAATCACCCATATTCGATCTGGAACACAAGAAACCGTGGGATGAGGACGCTCCCATTGATGACAGAGAAGAGTCTAGCTCGGAGGACGGATATTTCTCTGCGAGTCCAAACGTTCGCAGCCCAGTCGAGTCTAAGCCGCCTTTCAGTCTAGTGGGCGGTGGGGAAACCAGGGCTCGTCAAGGCCCCGGATGTGAGGAGAAACCCCCGCTGCCCCATCTTGTGACCGAAAGTCCAAGAGGGTATGCTGGTTCGCTACCGAATTCCAGGACACGGTCTACATCCGGTGCTTCAATTGAGAATCGGGGAACACCGACACCAGCACCTGTTGTCCCCTTTTTCTCGTTTACTCGCACGCCTGAAGGTTCTTCATTGACTGGTTCGGTCTCGCTCTTGGCAGCGCTTTTCCCCCGCAGTGAACGCCACATGGTTATTTGCAGCGGCGAGTTGGACGATCTGGATTCTTCGCGTGAGTCGTTCGATGGAGAGGATGATTACGATGGGTTGGAGGATTTGAATGAGGATCGTGATGATGATTATGGCGAACGGGAAGCACAAGGGCCGTTGAAATGCCTTCAGATTGACTTGCAGAAATATGGCCTCGGTATGTTTTTCTTACTGGTTTCGTCATGGGTGATGGTCGGTCCTGATTGGTTTGTGCGTGATGCTGTCATCCATCTTATCAGATAAACATGGGTTGGTTAGCCGTTTCTCCCGGACGCTGGAAGAAAATGGCATCAACCATATGTATAGCTCGACATACAAGACCGCGAATCTGCTCGTCGACAAGGCTCATGCAACTCGTGCACAAGCGTTGCTCCTGTCGTGCTAGGATCTCTTCTGTCGTTTCGACCTTACTTTCGCCTTTCTCCCTAGAGGTTGCTTCAAAAATTTTACGAGACGAATTGCGACGATAACGATGTAACATGACGTATAGTATTTACCTACGAGCCCTGGTGGATCGCTTCCTCAACAACCCTCAACCTCAGTCCCACACAACACATATACAACGTACAACACACACCATCCATAACACACCTCATCTCGTATCTCATCTCATCTTCCTTCATTCCCTCAACTTCACCATAACATATCATCCAAACTCAATCTTCCCTATCCGATCTCGATCTTGGCCCGTTTTCTCTCATCCGTGCTCCCGATTGTTTGGGGTTTTCTCGTTCTTTTTCTTTTCTTTTTTTTATTGGGTCATTGTCGAATTTGCTTCATTCATTCAGTCATATACATCTCATCGCGTCATGCCGCCATCTCATCTTCATATGTTGTTTATTCACCCACCCAACCTCAATCCACGTACATACATATACATCAACATACACCATGCATGTCTCACACCCATCCTCATTTCCATCCTCATTATCCTCATCATTCATCATCGACCTCCACCATCCACCATTCTCATCTCATATCTGGAATCATCTCAGTCCCCCTCCCATTTTCCTTCCTTCCCTCTCTTCTCTTCTAGGATATCTCACCATTAGAGCCTTTTTTTCTTCGAAAATTACGTTTCGATGTAGTATCTGTCCCTAGTCGCTGTATTAGTACCTCCTTGTGACGGTGTCTCAGTCTCAGTCGTTGTATTGATACGGATAAAAGGGATTGGTTTTTTGTCTTCCTTCTCCAGAACTTTCCGTGAGTGTGTGAAACAAGCAAACTTATCAAAAAGAAAAAAGCCTGAGTGAAAAGGAGGGACTCTATTCTATTCCAGTCGATGTGCCTGCCTTTAGACGTTAGGATACCTCGAGGAAGGCACGAGTTGCTCGATGGCTCCCCTTGTCAATTGAAAGAATACGCGAGTATTCAAAATTCAGGGTTCAATAACGTTCGGTGTTATGTTAGGATTCTAAGGGACGGTGGTGTTACTTGGAAGTATGTAGGCCGCCACGATGTCACCCACGTCAGGTCTGAAACCTATTCTTAGAGTCCGGTTTAAAGGAGCGACACATGTTTACGTTAAGTTAAGTCGACGTTTGTGAGGGGTACATACAGGTTCCCAGAAGGAAGACAGGATACAATGTGTGTGTGTTCGGGTGTGAACGTGAGTTTGGATGAATTGTCCGGGGATTGAAGGTGAGGGTGAATGGGAGTTTCAGGAAGGGGTACTTCCACTTGGACTTCCACTTTGACGTCCACTTTAACTTCTCCTAGTACTCGGAAGCGGATTGGGGCGAGCTCGTCTCACTCGAGTATGATTCTCTCTCTTGCGTTAGGGGACTCTCGAGGGAAGGAAACAGTCAAGACACCATTCGATAGACTCGTCTTCAAGTCGCTACCCTATTATACCACCAACAGATATCAATAGCAGTTCATATATGCGTGCGGTATGGACTATATACCTTTGTTCCCGTTGGCAACTTGACCTTGATTTCCGATTCGCCATGAGCTCGTTCTTGCATTAGGTACACAGGACCCCTATCAGGGGTTTCATGTTTCGTCGAAACGATCAGTTTTCCTTCCGAGATCGAAATGTCAATGTCGGCTTTGGCGATTCCTGGAACTTCGATCTCTGCTATGATCGTGTTGTTTGTTTTATCTTCCCAGATGTCAGCCCTAGATAGATGATGTACATTGTACATGTATGAGGTAAGAATCGGTAAAGAATCGGTTATTGAGTAATAATAATCGGATGTAGCGGGACCGTGACAGCGGGATAGAAGTTCAACGTTCAGGCCCGAGCTCAAAGAGGGTTGGTAAGACGTACCTGAGTCTTTGGGGCCCGAAAGCAGGATTGAGAGGTGCAAGTACTTCGGCTGCTTGTTGAGCATAAGAGGCTGATGTCGCCGAGACGGAAGTCCAGACCCGTGAAGTGATGCTTTCACCTGGTGCTTCCTCGCCGCCACTGGGAGTGATCATGAAGTAATACCACGGTCAAGTGAGAAAAAAAGAGAACCACAATGGTGATGGGCTGAACATACGGGATAACACCAGGGATACCGTTGGCGGCGGTCTGCATATTGTGGTAGAAATCAGAGGCTAGATCTCGGAAAACATTTGCAGCGAGGAGCGTCGTCGGGACGACATAGTTGACGACGAAAGAAGAGAATATTATCCAGGCTCTCTTGTATGTGTCCGCACTACCGGCACAGTAGGAGTTAGAGTTAGCACCGATGTTGAATCTCACTCTATACGGCAACGGAGTACAGTACGTACCTTCCCAGAACTCCGATCGCTCTTTCTCTCAGAGAGGGAGTAGATGGGAGTCTCAAGACAGCCGCGATCTTGGAGTAGGACGTGATCGCGAAAGCGATCACCGTGGAGAGAACGAGTGTTACAAAGATGAGAACCATCGCGCGAAAATGTAAGATGTTAATGGAATCAGGGCTTTCTCAGCATTTATAGCTTGAATCTTGTTGCTGCGGGTAATGATGTAGGGGTTCGCATACAATGATTGGAATCGTGTTTATAACTGCGGAACACGTCGACTTGGGCTGTGCATCATCACATGAGAAATTCTGGGTCCAAGAGATCAATAGAGCAGTGGACGTATTCCAAGTGAGATCAAGGTCATTAGGCTTTATCTGTGCGCACTAGGCGCGTCGAAGTGACCAGATAATGAAGTGCGTGAGGAATATGGGGGTTATGGACTCTCGACGATGGGGAAGTGTCTTAAACCGCAGTTGCCTCCTGGTGACACACCAGTTGTCAACTGGACCTCCCGATCAGGATGGTTGGAACGGTACCGGGACGTCGTTGTCCACCAGGAATTCTTTTTCTCACCCTGTGGTTTTATGAATGGGGTTCCCAACAACAATGGGGCTGGTGCGAGGGTTGGGAGTTGTTCATCTCCGCCCGGATGGCGCCACGGCGGGAGAGCTTTTCCATAGAATTTTCGTGGGTAGGTATTTTGAGGGGATAATCAACTTGAAAGCGACTGGAAGGCAGGAGAGAGCGCCAGCAG
>JANAWD010000445.1:0-35562 GCA_027627245.1 Meripilus lineatus | reverse complement strand
CCCGACCGGATACCAAAACGCACAGCACTTGCATCGAACTCCATCGCGGTTCTTTTTCCAAGGTGCTTCAAGCGCCTTCTCTCCAGTGCTGGGAAATACATCCAGGCACGAATAATGTTCAGTCCAAAATATGGAGCTGGAAACATCGCCCCCTCAGCCTCGGTCCCTGATATGTCGGGTAATCGATGTTGTTGACGCGCCAACGTGTGTCATTCGTGCCCATCAATCGCAACAGCAACGCCTTATCTGGGATTTAGGAACATTGCGGCTACGAAAGGATCCTTGAACAACACACATACCTGCCACACAGCCTTCCTTGAGTCAGGTGGACATTGCACTTATTAGACCATCCTAGTCACTAAATGCCGGGAACCCGTCTGAAATTTCATGGACCAGGATGGGTATAAAATCCCGATCCCAATATCCCAATGAAACGTGTTGTCCACGTTCCCTCTTTAACCCAAGAACCCAACCCGTCCCCTGATACACCCTAGCTTCTCACTTCTTCTGTGAGAGATGGCCCGCAATAACAATAGTGGCGCTGCTTGCGGTATCTGCTTGTTCTTCGTGCGTATCTTTTCCTGAAGTCGGGATCATGCTGACCTTTGATTGTAGACATGGATCGTGGTCAATGCCCTAGATGCACTTTGGCTATATTTCTTGTAGGGCCCATATACAACGTATCATATGCGTATCTCACTTCCACCCGCCTAGTGTTCGCGCATGCGTGGACCCCAATCCGAGGAATGCTGTCAACCGGACTCATTCTGGCTTCCAAGGATACGAAGCCATGATGTTCCTCTTCGGATTCGTATGGGGCGTCGTCAACCTTTGCGCAGCCTGGATGTACTATGCCTGGCTATTTGGTTCTGGTAGCTCCAGGGGTCGTTTCTTGACCACGATGAATGTCCTTGCCAATGTTTTCATCGTGCTCCCGTTCTGGGCTACCTTGATCATCATGCCCTTCTTCGGTGGGTGGATCGTGGTCCCCATCGCCCAGAGGGTATGTGGATCGTGCTAATCTCGGTTTCGCGGGGTGATTTCTGATAACCGCTTGGAATAGGTGGCCTGGAATCACCGCTGTGACAGTTATCCCATGTATGCTGTTCTCGATGGCAGGGGCTACAGCAATCCCCGCTACACTCCCAATGTCGTACATTTCTTCCAAACGGGCACCAACCTCTACATGTACACCTATGCCATTTCCGACAGCGAGGATTCAGACATCTGGGGATTCAATCTCCGTGAATGGGATATGGACCAGGCACAGATTCCCCAAAAGCTCTACCCTACCCTCCAACAGATTTCCTACAACTTCCTCAACACCACAGTATCTGGTAACTGCACAACACCTGTCGCACCCGGTAGCAGCAGTACCAATATCACATCGTGCTTATCGGGCACCTTCAACCCCGACAACTACCTATCCTTCAGCCTTACCTCCAAAGTCCCACTCAACACTACAACAACCAACGAAACCTCTTCCCTTCCTAGTGTTACCACACAACTCCGTATCATCGACAAGGAATGGGCCTTCTCCGATGATGCCCCTTCCCTTATCCTAAAGCGAGTCGACCCTGCTACAAACCAGTACCAGGAGATCGTTCTGCGTACAGCGGTGACTCACCCGTCCGACTGTACGAAACTCAAGGTATGCATAAATGGTGTCTCAGGACGCGACGGAGGCGCAGTAGGGGCAGAAATCATGGCCCCTCTGGGTCTCATCATGCTGAGACAAGCCGACTACGCGATCGAGTGTACAACACCTTCTGACTCGTAATCCTTCATGTTCCGACAATGATATCTGACATTCCCCTACAAATTCTCTCATATTTTCCGCGTCAATCTCGACGAGCACTCGGACTCTCCTCTCTCCTATTGTCGATATGTACGCTGTATTAGGGTTATCGGGATGACAGCGCGGCAATCTTTGCTGAGCGTGGGGGCATCCAATAAGATGTACGATATATACGTGTATCCAGATTATCCATGAGGGGAAGGAAATGGCGGTCCTTCAGACTTGTATAGTACGCATTCTGAATCATCACAGCAATTGTCCAGTATTTGTGTTTCATTCACAATTACCATCCGGAACCGAGAGGTTTCATTGTTTGAAGCGATCAATTTGGAAACCCGTACCAAGCTTGTACTTTATATACTCCAGGCACTCAGTCCAAGGAAATACAAGGGGGCGTCACATAGAGGAAATCGGGTAATAATCTGTTTTCTGAAGTAATGGTATCGATGGGAAGAATTTGGCCCCGGAACCCAAACAAAGGAGGTTCATAGTGGTAAAACAAAAAAAGAAGGACAAAGTGAAATGACAAGAGAAAGCTGAGAAATCAGACTTGAGGTGTCTGTCCGTAGCCAGTTTGTTGTGGGGTCACGTATCCTTGCTGAGGAGGATACTGTTGCGGCATAACGGGGACTTGACCCATCTTGGAAGGGTCAGTGGGGTACATGCCCGGGGCGGTAGTGACGTCCTTGCGAACGACGAAAGGAGAGTCCTTGACGGTCGAACGCCAGACTGGGGCTCCGTTATTCTGCGAGATGATAGCCAAAGCAACGAGAGCGGAGGTGTAGAAAGCGACTGGGGAAGAACAACGTCAAAGTGTTATCGGAACCGAATGGCAGCAAATTGTAAGGAAGGAACGTACGCCAAAGCCAGTTCAGATGTGAAAACGCCGAGATCGCCTGTGTCTCTCGGCATCCCTTGATAACGATCGAATAGTTGTAGAGACATGTAAAGGTTGAATTGAGGTAAGCATTCGAGCTTGTCGCGGCAGTTGCCAACCAAAGAATCGTCAATACTCCTGGAAACCACCAGCTTCCATTCATGATCTGTTCTTCACGCTCGGAGATGAACAAGGGTCTACGTACCGAGAACAGAGACTTCCACGAGAATCTGCGAAGTGATTGCCCCTTTACGGAAATGATCAACGGCAAGCCTGGGAACAAGAATGATGAGCAACGACGCGCGCGTCGATCAAGACGCTGGAGGGGCCTACATTGCGGGGAGGGAGAAGAGGGTCAAGAGGGAAATCGCCAGAGCCAAAGCAGCATATGTATCATAGAATGGTGGGGTGAAGTCGTTCTGCGTTGTTGAGATCCAGTCCGCACTGAGCCCAAGCACAATGAGTGCAAAGACCGACACGGTGCCTGATTGAACAAACACAAAAAGCAGATAAGCAAACTCCCCAAGGGTGGATCATGATCACACTTCTACGCACCGAGGGTGGCCAGCCTAAAATATGTCAGCCAGGTAGGGTTGAAGTTGAGCATGGCTGCTGAATTCTAGGAAGCTGGATTACAACGGGGGGAGAGAACAGAACGATGGGTTGGGTTTGCATGGGACCATCTTGTTTAGGCGTTTTTTAGGACGATCTTTGGCGCCCGGGGTACAACCTTCGGGACCCCCTCCGAAGGGTGTTGTTCCTTGTCAATTTTCGAATTATCAATTAAGTTACGCTCTCGTCGCAACAGCCTCGTTTCCACGGCGGTGTATTGGCAGTGCACCACGATCACAGACCTGCTTGGCGGATAATCCCCGCTCATATCAATATCATTGATACAGTAGATCCCGTGAACTGTACCTCTACAAAACCTTGTTTGAGTCTGAGATGAGAAGCAGGGTTAGGGTGCCGAGGAACATACCGACGTCGCATTGAGGTACGAGCGGAGGGCCAAGGACGTAAATGGGCCATGTCTCGTCTCGGTTTATTCTATTTGTTCCCAAAATTTGTGGTCCGGGAAATATCTAGTCTCTGTTTGGTTGAGATGGAGATGCAGTGACAGGAAGAGCCAAGCAGCTGGAATCTTTCTTTCCAAATCTGGTTAGCATCACAGCGCATGACCGACACCGCATTCCATATATAGAATCCATTGAAGTGAATCCCGCCTTCATCCGAGACGAGGTCGTTGAATCAAAATAATAAGAAAATACCCGGTTTAAAACCTACAACGGTCTCTATGTGAGCTTGGCAGATACTGCAAATAATATTCAGGTCTGAGGGGAACAGAATCGAATTATCCTCATCGACAGTCATCAAAAGTGCCACTCCCGACTCGCTGTGCAGTGCGGCAACCATTGGAATGTATCACAGATCCGAGGATCGATAAGACGCTTCAAGCCCTCGAATGACCTCATCGAGTCAGGTCCAAGACAGGCGTAGCAAATAACCACAGACGTATGAGGCTGTTCCTTCCTTGAGATAAAGGGCATAGTTCACCTTGCTTTCACCTCCTCTCGAAATGCTGTGCTATTCCCCCTCCTTATGTACCTCGTGGCACAACCAAGGTCTTGTGAGCTCTCCTTGGCCAGTTGCGCCGCAGATGATAGCGCTGCTTGCGCTCCCTTGCTAGAGGTCAAAACTACCAGTCCCTGGGTCCGACTCAAGCTCGCATCCCAATACTCAGACTTGCGGCACATGATGGGTTCGAGGCAGACCCGGGCAAACTCATCTTGGAACGACGAGGACATGGGTATGAAAGGGGACCCCGGTTTCTTACGACACACAGTGGTGAGTGTAACCAACCACCTGCTATGGTGGTGATATCCCTATCGAGAGTCGAGACCGTAACAACAGGGCGACGTGCGCAATCCACCAACGCTTGACACGACCATCTTGGCCCCGTTGCGGGCGGATATCGAGGAACAAGGATCTGCAAATCACCGCCAAAGGTCTCCTGCGGCTCAACTTGTCAATCCACTGACGGACAAAATGTCACTATCTCTCATGGGCGGAAGATGACATCAAGCTTCTTGGTCAAACCCCCCTGTGCACATAACCGAAGGAAGAGAAGGCGGAGTTGCATTGTCTCAAGGTCAAGCTTCCATATCAATTTTTGCACGGCTTTGAATCGCACAAGCGTCTCATGCTGTCAAAAATTTGGGCGCATCAACTCAGTGGAAGTCGGAAGGACGGGGGCAGTATGGGGTTAAGGTGAGTGATCACGCATTGTCCAAGGCTTCGCGATCAACAGGCGAAACTGCGAACGGGAGTGACCACCAAGGTCCGATAGCGTTTCGTTTCGCCGGATGACGGGATTCGGATTTTGTGGGGAATTGTACAAGTGTTGACACCATATGCTGGGATATACGAGACAACATGAGGGTGTAAATTGGATCTGTAGGGTATGCAGGTACGAGATGCAATAGTCAACGAATAACAAAAGTGTTCCAAATGAGAATTGTTCCAAACATTTGACGTTCATCACCACTCTTCAGATAAACAAGCCCGAGGAATGAGATGAACCATAAATATATCCAACGTAAAGTAATCTTTAATGCCGAGCCGAAATTAAAAAGAGCTGCTGGCACTGTAAACCAATGTAAAACTCATCATAGCAGACAAGCGACCAAGAACATGAATCGTAAATGACGTGCTGTGGCGTTACGAAGGTAGAAATGAACAAGAACTCCCAACGTTATGCCTTCCTATGAAAGCTACGTCAACTCCTCCTCAGCTTCCGTTATGATGAACCGTGGGCCAGTCTTGCCTTCCGCCGATTCACTAGGTGATGACCAGAAGAGATCGAGCCAATTACTGCCTGGAGCAGTAGTGGCAGCCGAAGGATCATCCGTGGTTGCTTCCGATTTGTCGGATACTGCACCAAAACGGGCGGTAGGAGGAACCAGGGAATTGAGTGCAACCATATCGTTGTCAGGACCCATACCGAATTGTAAATGGGGATGACCAGTGACCATCTGGTGGAGGATAAGATGGCAAGCCATTATGAACAAGAGGACGGCGAAGATGATCGTCGTGCGAGCCCTCGATTTGACCGACCAAGAGGAACTATCTTCAAAACTAGATTTGAAGGGAGTCGGGGGAAGCCTGATCTGTGAAGGAAGCTGCGGTCGAAAGGAAGGAAGGGTAGGGACTTTCGGTAGCCGTGAAACAACGCGATCATACAGGGTTGGTTTTGGTGGTGGGGCCAAAAATGCGATGGCGAAGTCTGTCTCGTGTGACGGAGAAGATGGGGTTACAATGATGGCGGGGAGAAGTGCTTTCTCATCCACAAGAGGGAGAGTAAGGTCTAGAGATGTATGAGGTCAGCAACCCCAGTGATGGTGAATTGATGGATGTCCCTTACCAAGCGGCGCAGGGATGAGGGTATAATCCAAGCGCTGGGGGAACCTGTTGAGGCGAGGAGGACCTGCAAAAGAGAGTAAACACCGCGGAGCTTGAGGAGGAGTAATCTAAATACCATTGCGGCGCATGGTTGAATCTAGTATATATCACAAAGAATAGAAACGAGTTTGTGTGTGCGACCGGCGAGGAGTTCGATTTGATTGCTTATAATCAGCGACCTGGAGGGCTTTGGGGGAGTCCTGAGATTACCGAGGGTAAAAGAGTGTGTGTTTAGAAAGAGTGGATGCACGAGAACTCGTGCGAGAGCAAAGAGAAAGAGGGAGGGGAGAGAGTATGAGATCGACGCAAGACTGAGAGGGCGGCGACCACTGGGAGAGAAAGGAGAGTCCAGCAAACCTACGATGGCTCGCGTCCTGGCCCACCGCGGCAGTTGCCAGTTGAAAATGTTGCTGACGTAAGTCTCGCACAGGAAAACATTCCAATCATCCTCCTTTTTCATCTCGGTTATCATCCTCGGGACACCTCGAATACAGGACTCACAAATGTCTCTCGTAGATGTAGACCTTCAAACTTGTACAACGCCGCGGAAAACATATACACTTCCGTCAGGGGCTTATGTTCTGTCCCTGGCCGCCACAAATTCTTCCTACGCTACCTCTTCGTCTTCTCCTTCAAATTCAATTTCTTTATTCGACAAGGCACACTTTGTCAAGACACACGAACTCCCAGGACATCAAACTTCCATCACGTCTTTGCGATCTGTTCCTCATTTCTGTGGGAATAGCAGCCCGACTCTTCTCTCAAGTGGCAAAGATGGGTATGTACGAGCATGGGACGAACGATCGGGTTCATGTTCCATCCAGAGTGAGTTCAATACTGCGTGATTGCCACAGTGTTTGGCTGAACTCAAAATGGAGATCGTTGTCCACGCACTTAATCAGTGAATGGATTAGCAGCGGGTCGTCAACGATCACTTCTTTCATGCGACGCGTCGTTAGATGGGTTCACCGTGGCTGCAGGCACTGAATTACAGAGTGATGATGCCTTCATCTTGTACTGGTACGTTCCTGAAACGCCCTCTATTAAGCTTCTACTTCTCACGTCTCCCACCCACGATCAGGGATCCGCGCAACCCAGCAGCTCCTCTGCGTACTCACGCCTCAACTCATTCGGATGATATCACTTCAGTGCAATTCTCCAGGTCTCCAGAATCGTCTCACGTATTACTATCTGCGTCCTCGGATGGTTTACTGTGCACAACCGATGCGAGAGAAGACGATGAGGATGAGGCCGGGTTACACGTCGGTAATTGGGGATGTAGCATTGCCCAATCTGGGTGGGTTCGAGGCAACACGAATACGCGAGGTATTTGGGCCGCAAGCGACATGGAAACGTTCAGTGTCTGGACGGGAGAGGTCAGTCTAATCAACGATTTGTTGTCTGCGCATCACGCTAACAACTATGACAGCTGGATCAAGCTCAAAATATCGATATCCGGGAACCCTCAGTACATAGACAAGACCTCACTTGGGTCACGGATTACTTGATCGGGGGGCATAACAGGTCCACGATACTCCCTGATCACGACAACGATTTGGTCGTGTTCAGCGGTTCAAACGAGTGAGTCAATATGTGCTTTCTTGGACAATTCTCTGACATTATGTTTAGAGGTGATATTGCTATGCTCACACGACCGACTTTCTCGAATGTCAACCAGCCATGGCATCTCCATTCCTTGTGGACAATGAACCACATCGGTGTTGTCCGTTCGTGTCTGTGGGATGAACAGGTAAGTCCTAATATTCGATATGCAATCTTCGTTGCTGACTTGAGCCACCTCTAGAATAATGTCTTGATCACTGGGGGCGAAGATGCAAAAATCAATATCTGGTCAGGTCCCTCTACCAGTAGCATTTCCGCAGACATTGGCAGTAAACGAGAAAACATCAGCTTCGAGATGGATGTTGACGAAGAGGTTGGCAGCCCAAGTAGTAAAAAGAGGCGATTCTAGAAACAATTCAATTCAGCAAAGCATTGTGATATGTGTAATATTACATCTTGTTGACAGGGGGTCCAACGGTTATGACTGTTCATTGACAATGGATTACATGCGGAATACCCCGAATCCTTTCCCATTACCTTCCCAGGTTGTCTGACCTCTTGGACCAGTTGGTCCACCATAGTTTTGCTCTCTCGCAGTAAGTGCAAGTGCAAGTCCAACAGTATCACGAGTATCCGTTGGCTTGATGATGCCATCGTCCCAAAGACGTGCACTTGCGTACAGGGCTGTTGACTGTTGCTCAATCTCGTCCTTTAACGAGGAATGTTTCGTAGGATCCCTGGTGATGGGTTTCAGCTTTCAGAACTTCTCGTGTCCGGAAATCACAGCCCTCACTTTGATACTGTTGCCATTACTTGTGACAGTTGACCGGGACCCATGACAGAAACCTTCGCATTCTGTAATACAGCATGGAATGAACATGATATACACTAGAAGATAGAATATTGACGTACCGGCCACATCCATAGGAAGCGAGGCGAATACTATTCCGATTCCATTGAGCATTATAGAAGGTTCAACATCGTTATGACGTACCGCTCGACCGCACATTCCTGTTATGCAACACAATCTCAGCTTGAGATCCTGGGCGACAGAATGGGTGATACGCACCATAGTTTCCAGCACCGTAACTACCTCCCACTATTACGGTCAGTTTTGGGACATCGGCGCACGCGACCGCGCGAACCATCTTTGCGCCATCCTTCGCTATTCCACCCTTCTCTGCCTTTGAACCTACCATGTAACCAGTCACATTTACGAGGAAGAGTAACGGGATCTGTCTTTGGGAGCAGAGCTCAATGAAGTGAGTTGCCTTCAAAGCAGATTGGGAGAATAGGATTCCGTTGTTGGCTACAATGCCAACAGGGTACCCGTGAATGTTCGCGAAGCCCTGTGATAGGAATGAGGAAAAAGTGTATAATTCCAAGTTGGGTTACTGACAGTAACGACAGTTGGCCCATACTCTTTCTTGAACTCTCGGAATCTGCTGCCGTCGACCACTCGTGCGATAACATCTCGCATGTCGAATGCTTGTCGAAGGTCAGTGCCCACAATACCATGAAGCTCACGAGCGGGATACAGGGGATCTTCGGGTACGGCTGGTGGCTGGCAGGTCATCAGAGTACGACCATTTGAGAGAAAGAAAGAGAATCATACAGGAACTGTTCGTCCACCAGCTTTTCCAAGATCACCCACAATACCACGCGCAATCGCGATTGCATGCTCATCATCCCGTGCAAGGTGGTCGGTAACACCACTTTCCGACGAGTGCATCAAACCGCCTCCGAGAGTTTCCTCGTCTACTTCTTCACCGGTTGCTGCCTTGACCAACGGGGGTCCAGCCAAGAAGATGTGACCCTGCTCGCGCACAATAATGTTCTCATCAGCCATAGCAGGTACGTAAGCACCCCCTGTGACTCGAGGTGAGGTGGTGGTCAATACTGAACGTCGTACGGCTGACCTGCGACAGAGATACCATGTACAATGGCAATCTGGGGAATACCGAGAGCAGACATTTGTGCCTTGATCGCTGGGTAAGCACTTGAACGGGCACACACAGTCGGAATACGTACCATGTTGTAGAATATTCGTCCAAAATGTTCCTTGTCGGGGAAGACCTATTGGCTTGGTCAGTCCCCATAACCCGCTCGACTCGAAAACTCTGAACAAACATTGGCTTGATGGGGCAGGGCAGCACCTCCTGACTCAACTGAGTAACAAAGTATTGGTTATTATCATCATTTTGAGTCTTTTAAGTGAATCACTCACCAACGTAGACGCACGGAAGGCCATGTTCTCTGGCAATCTCTTGGGCCCGAATGTGTTTCTTGACCTAAGGCCCCTAACGGAATCAGCAATAACAAGCGCAACCATCAAATGCATATACTGACGGTGATGGGATAATATGAACCACCTTTCACTGTTGCATCATTCACGACTATGACACATTCCCTTCCCGAGATACGTCCAATACCCGTGATTAGACCAGCCCCAGGGACATTATCCGGATAGACTTCATGAGCCGCGAGCGAAGACAGTTCTAGGAATGGTGTATGGGGGTCGAGAAGAAGTGAAAGTCTGAAGTTGCGCGTAAGGTCCGTGGGCGGTCGAGAGTGACCAACGCGGCGGTCTCACCTCTCTCGTGGTAGCTTCTTGCCTTTACTCCTCATACGTTCTGCGGCTTTAGCCCCACCCCCTACCCTCGCCGCTGCGGTCTTCGCCTCGAGGTCAGCGACAAGCTCGTCCATGGCTTCCGCCTTCGCTGTGAACTCAGGCGAAGATGTCGAGATGAGACTTGGTAGGACCGACGCATGATAAGTTCTGCGAATATTGAGGAAATTTCGACGAATCGAGTGTTGAAGAGCTCTGTGCATCTTGTGATTTTGAGAAACACTGCCCTCTTAGAGCAAACGAGAAGGTGGGACAAGGCAAGGTGGTGCTCGGTTATGAACCATTTCGTTATGAAGAATCCGGGGTAAGGTCCGATCCGCCAGATCGCCCGATCACACCGTACCCACCCACGTCATTTTAAACGGCAGGTGTTTAGGTTCATCACACCAACTCGAGTGTATGTCAGAAAATGATGTGGTACGCTGGATTGTGATCGAAGGTTTTATACATCAGTACTTAATTCAAACTTCAAAGTGTACAACATAATTCAAACATAAGCGAACCAGTTCAACTTGCTTGACCATGAAACATTTCAGTACTCTTCCTCAGAACTCCAAGGCAAATCATGGTGTAAATAATCGATCCCATCATCCTCCGGGTCGGACTCTCCGGTATCCAAGTCTTCAATTCTATCCCAATCGACTTCGTCAACTTCAAATTCACCCAACGAATCACTGGTGATGTTACGGCATTCCAACAACTTGAGGGTGCGAATCGGGCGTCCGGACAATTTCCTGTGGAATAGCCCTTTCCTCAGGAAGGCATCTAGCGAGTATCCGAAATTAGCGTTCTCCAAAATCAAGGTCCTAAGATTGGGAAAGAATGGTTTGGTCTGACTCGTCCACTTGGATTTGTGGAGAATGTCTCTTGAGAGTAGCCTCTGTAATACGCCCAGACCTGGAGTGTCGATGTGGAGCGTATGGACATTTGGCATGGATTCTTTGACCAGTTCCCAAGGATCTGCGTTGGCGTCTATCAAACCTCCGATGTAGAGAACCTGGGTTTGTGAGAGGGGTCCAAGAGATACTCCGTACTTGAGCATGTCGACGAAAAGCGTCTTCGCGCTCTGAAAATGGAATAAGGGCTTCACTTCGTCCCATGGGATATCTTCGGTATCAATGACTTGGTCCCAAAAGGCAAGGTGATATGGGATAGCCCGAACCCGAGCCATACCTTCGTACGAAAGGGTCACGGTCAAGATCTCGGGGACTCCTTTGGCCGATAGTTTGTTAAACGTGACGGGTGAGAGGGTGGAAAACGAGGCAGCAGGTCTGGGCTTGGGCAAAGCGATAAGTATTGTGGTAGTGGGTGGGTGATCGATTCTCTCGAGGAGATATGTACATGAATCCGTTGAATCACATAGGGCCAAATGCCCAAGTTTTGGTAATGAGATCTGTCGAGTATGCCGTTCAAGCCAA
The DNA here is from genome assembly GCA_027627245.1 of Meripilus lineatus. NCBI lineage: Eukaryota > Fungi > Basidiomycota > Agaricomycetes > Polyporales > Meripilaceae > Meripilus > Meripilus lineatus. Next base: position 23,818 of record JANAWD010000445.1, on the reverse strand, counting down.
CTCAGGGAATCGCAATGGAAGGAGAGGTCGAGAAGAAGCAAATTTTTCATCTTGTCAAGGGTGTCAAAAATGCTCCCAGTGCCGTGATTATCCTTCGAGATTGAACGGACGGTGAGATGGGTCAATGTGGGAGCGAAAATATGGTTGTGCCACTGGGGGGTAAAACCCTCGATGGATAGGTGGGTGAGGGAGGGGAGGGAACAACGATCGAATATTGTTGGTATAAAGTGTTCGGGGAGAGCCCTATGACCTAGCACGATGATCGATTGGCTGAAGGTTTCGTCGCATCGAATAGCAATCCTACGTAGGATTGGGGCTTCCTTCGGAAATCGTGAGTTGATAGGTAAATAATCTCGAAAAAGGGTGTTAAGTTCGATATCTCGAATCCGTGAGAATGCATTGAACACGTCACATATTAACTTGTCTTGAGTGCTCGACGGTACGTTGATCGCCAAAGGCGCACTCTTGGAGCGGGAAAAAAACACTCGAGTGGCCTCAGGTCGACCTATGACGAAGGTTGACCACAAGACAGCCATCGATATGGCTAACGCTCGCCATCGATGACATACGTGAGTGACACGAATCCAGCTATATGGGCGGACAGGTGTTGAAAGGGGGTTCATCATCAGGTCATAATACTCCTGAAAAACCATTGCTAGGACATCATCAGAAAGTCCAGAGATTGTCGAGAGACTCTCGTTTGCGTTTCCTGGGAAATTCATCCCAGCTACCTCAGCACCGGGGATCTTTCTGGTTTTAAGCTTCGTTGCGTCGCTGAGAAGGCTTTCAATGAAGTATTGATCAGTCGGAAGTCAACATGGCTTGGACTGTGACATACTTCTGGGCGTTCTGATCAATCATCTCGCTTTCTTGAGTAATTGTGGGATTTGAGGCTGGACATATGAACCAAAATCCAGTCCAGTTCCAATAAGATGTACACAGAGGAAGGAGGTGGAGGAGGCGAAGAGTTACCCAGAAAGAACCCCTGTCCTCCGGATCCTCTTCCAACTTAAATCGATCACGTTGTGTCCACTCACGTCATGTGAAGTGGCAAGTGCCCAGGTTCCTCACATCGATTCGAGTGTATTTCAGCAAGTGGCGAAGTACGCTGGATTGTGATCGAAGGTTTCATAACTTACATCAGTTATTCAAGCCTCAAAGGGTGAAAGACCATCATCCAAACATGAGCGAATCAATTCGAATCGCTTGAATACAAAAAACATTTCAGCCCTCTTCCTCCGAAGTGTAAAACAAATCCCCGCTCCCATAATCCCCAAGGTCGAACTCTCCGGTCTCCAAATCTTCAATTCCATCCCAATCAACTTCGTCAACATCAAAGAAATCCAAGGAATAATCGGTGATGTTACAGCAAGCCAACAGCTTGAGGGTGCGAACAGGGCGTCCAGACAGTTTCCTGCAGGACAACCCTTCCTCGAGGCATCCTTGTACCAGGTACTCGAAATTAGCGTTCTCCAGAATCAAGGTCTGGAGATTGGGACAGAACGGTTTAGTCTGACTAGTCCGTTTGGATTTGTGGAGAATGTCTCTTGAGAGTAGCCTCTGTAATACCCCCAAATCCGGATTGTTCATGTGAAGCGTATGGACATTTGGCATGCTTTCTTTGACCGGTTCCCAAGGATCCTCGTTGTAGTCTATCTGTCCTCCGATGTAGAGAACCTGGACTTGTGAGAGGGGTCCGAGAGAGACTCCATGCTGGAGCATGTCAACGAGATATGTTGACGCGTCTTGAAAGTGGAATAAGGGCTTCACTTCGCCCCATGGGATATCTTCGGTATCGATGATTTGGTCCCAAAACGCAAGATGGAGCGGACGAGTCTGAAACAAAGTTTCGATGGTGAAAGCTTCACGCGAAAGGGTCACGGTCAAAATCTCGGGGACTCCTTTGGCCGACAACTTGTTGAACGTGACGGCTGAGAGGGTGGAAAACGAGGCAGCAGGTCTGCCCCGGGGTAGAGTGACAAGTATCGTGGTAGTGGGTGGGTGATTAATTCTCTCGAGTAGATATGCACACGAATCCGTTGAATCGCATAGGGCCAGATGGACAAGTTTTGGCAATGAGATCTGTCGAGTATGACGCATCAACCAACCCAGGGAGGTGCAATTGAAGGAGAGGTCTAGGAGACGTAGACTTTTCATCTTGTCAAGTGCGTCAAGAATACTCCCGGTGCCGTGGTTATCCTTCGATATCGAATGGACGGTAAGATGGGTCAATGTGGGAACGAAGATATGGTTTTGCCACTGGGGGGTAAAACCTTCGATGGATAGGCTGGTGAGGGAGGGGAGGGAGCAACGATCGAAAAAGGCTGGTATATGTTGCTCGGGGAGGGGTTTGTGACCTCGAATGATATTGATTTGGCTGAAGGCTTCATGGCACCTAATGACAATCCTCCGTAGGATTGGGGCTTCCTTCGGAAACCGTGATCTAATGGGGAGATAATCTCGAAAACGGGTGTTAAATTCGATATCCCGAATCCGTGCAAATGCGCCAAATGTGTCGCATATCAAGTTGTCTTGTGTATTTGATGGTACCTTGATCGTCAACGGTGCGCTCCTGGAGCGGGAAAAAAACACTCGAGTGACGTCGGGTCGACCTATGACGAAGGTCGACCACAAGTCAGCCATCGAGACGACTACCTCTCGCCACCGATGGCAGACGTGGGTTATGCGAATCCAGCCATATGGGCAGGAAGGTGTGTCAGGGTGGTCGGAGGGGGCTGTCATGAGTTGATGATACTCCTGGAAGATCATTGCCAGGACATTATCAGAAAGCCGAGAGATTGTCGAGACGCTATTGCTTGCGTTGACTGAAAATTTCGTCCCAGCGACCCCAGCACCACAGGTCCTTCTGCTTTTTGGCTTGGGTGTATTGCTGAGAAGTATTCGTCATTTGGAACTTGAAGTCGATACGGCTTGGATTATGACATACCTCTGGGTGTTCTTATCAAGCATATTTCTTGATCAATTCTGGAATTTGGAGCAGGTAGTATGGAACAAAATCCGGTGCACTTTCCAATAAGATGTCCAGGGAGGAGGTGGTGAAGAGGCGAAGGAATTATCCCTCTCCCCTTGGACTTAAACATAGGGGACGGAACGCATGCCTTATGTAATCGGGAAGGGTCTCGGTCGTGTTCGACATTGGAACTACGTCTATCATCAACCAGATTCAGCCTGGCTCGTAGTCCCTCGCACTGGAACACTACAAATCTATTGAATCATACACACTTACGACCCAAACATTTACGAAACTCACCCCCGATGGAGGGTTTCATAGTTAGGGAGTCTGACGGAACGGAGCACACACAATTTGACCCTGAATTGTTCCTGTCTGTATAATGGTTGTTTCATGCACAGTGCGATATGGTGACTTTCATTCATACCACCGCTCGAAATTGAATATAGCACAGTATGCACAACCCAGCCAAGGTGGGGTCATCTCGTCACCCGAATTCAATGAAGGACCGTGTCATTGAATGGATGCCCTGCTTAATACACGTATCTGACTGAGTAATCATCGATTAATAACGATCATTAATAGACTCCCACAAACAAATTAAAACGTACAGTCTGGGTTCTCCATGTCAGTTAGGTCGTCAAAGGCCCGTCTGTGGGCGATATGCTCGCTCTGGAATGAAACAAAGAGTTGATCAATTTTCCGCGCAAACGTAAGGAGATCAAGCATACCGGAACTTCTCCCGTAACTTGCGTCTCACTAACACCCTGGGATCTTCGTTTCACCGCATTCAAGCGCATTAATCGAAGTCGAAGAAGCACAATTGTCACCAGTTGGACCCCATAGACCACCATATGGGCGATAAAAGCTTTGATATACCGGGGCGAGTCATTGGCCCGGAAAACTATGCCGTTAACACAAAACGTGGGTTATGGTTTTTTTCTTCGCAACTCAAGAAATCAGGACGTACCTTGTGGACCGATGGCATTCCCTACGGCCCATGCGCTGCAGAAATGTGAACCAAGAGAAACAGTGCACGAAAATACACCTACATGAACGTGAGACTCGTGGCGACGACTTGCTTTGTTCGGCCTGCAACATTGCCTGACATGACTGCGAGGTTGAGTACGGCGACAGCCCCAAATCCTTGAGTGCAGCTAGAAACGACACAAATTATGTGAATCGTCGATCAGATAATGATATACGCACTAGAACGCAATCAGTAAGCCGACTTTAGTCTGAGCATTAGTCGGAACAGCTGTAGGAAGTTATTGACCACACATCATTACATGAATTTGTCTCTTACTTAGAAATACAATGGTTCCAGCGATATTAGGGAGGGTGTATATCTGACAACAAAACTAAGGTGATGACGCAAAGAAAGAATAAACGGCACTCACAAAGGCAAAGAGTAGCTTGTTATTATACTTCTTGGAGAGGTATGCTCCGCTGAATAAGAAGGACATGATGATCACTCCTTGAGCAATGGCTAGAAGGTATGTTTGTAGACGTGTAAATCCCTATATTTGTTGTTCAGTACGGCCGGGCTCAATACAAAATGGAATGCGTACAAAGGCAGTCAAAATGATGTTCGAAAATGCCCCTAATCCACCAGTCGGCAGGGCATTTGTGAATGAAATCAGAACGACAGCCCATACTGTCGGATCTAGGAACGCTTCAACTGAAAATTGTCAGGTTTCCTTCTGATATAGATTGACACAAGACCACAAACCGGCTTGATACGTCTGGAGGAGTGGCACGCGTCACATTACTGTTTAAGAAAGGGCATGAGACGAGGGATCCCACCTTGAACTCCTTGTTCTGGATTCCGGTCTCATTTTTCCGTACACGTTCAGCCATCAGAATCCGGTCTTCCTTCGAGAAACATTTTGCTCTCATCGGGCTGTCGGGTAGCCAATAAAACACAAAGAGCCCCCATGCCACTGTGATACAACCTAGCAGCTGGAAATAAAGCGGTCATTCGTCTGAGAGATATCGAAGCGCAAGAAAGCAATGCGCACCGTAAAGAGAATTTGCCAATTCTTCAAGGCAGCATGCTCAATCTGCGCAATACCGTATGCGATCAGTCCACCGACGCATTGCTGGAAGCCGTTCATAGAATAGAAAGCGCCAATGACCAAAGCTTGTTCTTCACGCGTGTACCACATTGTTGACCTGTGCGAAGAAATCATGAGAACATAGCAAGTGACGCTGTGACATCGACTCACAAGAACACAAACGCCGGCTGGCATACACACTCGAATATCCCGAGTAGGGTTCGGACTACAACAAGACCCGCGAAGTCCGTGCAAGCGGCTGTGCAAGCAAGGACGGCACCCCAGGCGGTGATACTTGGGTGGTGCGTGAAAATAGGGCACGTCTGGACGAGCAGAGCGTACTCACTTGAAAGCAAGGTACTTGGCGATCGGCAAACGTTGGATCAACCGATTTGTGGGGAATTCCCAGGCGAGACTGCACTCGCAGACTTTGTCAGTCAACCTTATCTCAACAGTGCAGGAGGATAGACCAACATCGCGATATAAACTAGGGCAGAAAGTGAGAAGATGTTACACCAGTATGATAGCATCATTTCCGAGCTTACCACAAGTTGTGAGCCAAGCGTACTGCTGTCCTTGGAGATTGTTGTCTTCGACGATACCCATGATTGAAGCAAAGTTGATGGTACTATGGTAAATTGTGAGAATACACGAGAACGACGAGGGTATCAATAGACCGACCCCTTATCCAACGTCTGTGCGAAGTAGGTGACAACCATTACCACAAGCACACGCTTGTGGATCATCCAGCGAAGTCGTCTGTTGGTGGCCTCATCGATCTCCACACCCTTGCTCGCAGTCGAGGACTCAGCGAAGAATCTGGCCACTTCAGCATCTATTCCGGCTGGTGCTATCGAGCGCGTGAGGGTCTTCTCAAACCTAATAAACAAGAATAGACATACATTCCTCGACTATACCAGACCGACTGCTGAGAGAGTACAGCTCCTTCTCAACATCTTCCACCATAACAGGTGACTCCAATGCCGGCTTCTCAATCTCTACCTGCGTTGTCATTGTTCAAAAGAGAGAGCAAGCTTCTGAGAGATGGATGGGAGAAAACAAACATTCCTCCTACTACATCCAGATTTTAAGCTCGCTCACATCAAGAGACAATCTGTTTTTGAACATCACGAGAACATGGAGGGTGGGGTAGGATCACGTATATGTGCCCCAGCTGACCTGGGAAACATAGGCGGACCGTTCTTCTTCGACTTGACCACGCTCTTGATAGAACAAGCGAAGGTCGGAGAGGCTTGATACCGTGGCAGAACAGGTGGGATTACCACACTAGCTCAGTGATTGCCCGGTCCGGGAGGTGGCCCGAGAGGTTATCCGAGAATATAGGCCATTTGGCGAAGAGTAGTGGGAAGGGATAAAGTCCCTAAGGCCCGAGAGATCGCAAAATCAACCCCATAATGTCTTTCGCAAAGAATTTGAAGCAGAAGGAGTCCACTTTGAAGACGATTCGAAACCTCATCGGTTGCCTTGTGAATATCAAGGATGAAGGTGGCAAGTTCCTGATGCCTCTTGAGGATGGGAGGATCATTGATACCAAAGGGTGGAACGATTGGGAGGTGAGGCGATCTAAGAATATCCTTCATGCTCCCTGCGTTAACACACAGAGATAGTGGACTCACGGAATCGGTACACTTTTTCTTGGGTATTTTCCCGAGTGTACACCCCTGACGTCTGTGGATTCAAGGACTTTATGGCTTGCTCAAGTTTCACGAGATAACGCAAGATGAGGAGGCTCTTCGGATCGCATTGAAATGGTTCGACGACCGATTCAAAGTCGGGACAACGAAGAACGTCAACACGATGTCCCCATTGCTTACCGCAGCTTACTTGCACGAAAGTCGGCATTCAAACTACCTCGTCCATCTTCAAACATGGGCAGAGTGGGTCATGCACGACATGCCCAGGACAGAGGAAGGCGGTCTTCAGCATATAACCTACTTAGAAGCACACCATCAGCAACTCTGGGACGACACCTTGATGATGTGTGTCTTACCATTGGCGAAGATTGGGTTGGTATTGGAGAGACCGGACTATGTTGAGGAGGCTAAACGTCAATTCATGTTGCACACCAAATATCTTGCTGATCCCAAGACTGGCTTGTGGTTCCATGGCAAGTCAACGATTCTTGACATACGTAGGAATCATGAGATAATATAAACATTCCTACAGGATGGACATTTGATGGTCGCCACCACTTTGGAGAAGCATTGTGGGGAAGAGGAAACTGCTGGATCACTGTCTCCATCCCCGACTTCATAGAACTCCTGAATCTTCCACCAAACGACGGTCTCCGACTTTTCCTCGTAGCAACCCTCGAGTCACAGATCAAGGCCCTGGTTAGGTACCAGGACGAAGAGACGGGATTATGGCACACCATCATTGACGACCCGACGTCATACCTCGAAGCATCTGCAACTGCGGGCTTCGCCTATGGGATCCTCAAGGCGATGAGGTGTAGGTTGATACCTCAAGAGGGGAAGTATAAGTTTGCAGCATATAAAGCAATTAAAGGAATTTTGAACAACATCAATGAGGAAGGGGAGCTGCAGAAGGTATCGTTTGGGACACCGGTGTTTGGGGATAAAGAGAGTTACAAGAATATTCCGTTGACGAGCATGCCTTATGGACAGAGCTTAGCTTTACTGGCTTTGACAGAGTACCTCAGAACGTTTTTGTAGAGTTTCTTGGATGAGATAGATGCCAGAATCACATAGCAAACTCGAAGGGGGATGTGTTTGAGCGAGTCAAGAAATCAATAAATTGAAAGGTGGTCAACATTTAGGCGCCGAAGATCTCGCTCAGACTCACGATCTGGCATACCACATTGACACTGCCCACCACGACGGCACTCATCATCATCCCTCTCCATCATTATACTCGCACAATCGACATCGAAGTCCCAAGTCAAAGCAGGCACAATGAGCGCTCTCGCAGACGAACTACTCGCAGACCTCGACGGCCTCTCAGAAGGCGAAGATGAAGAAGTCAAAGAGGAGGAACAACCAGAAGCAGGACCCAGCAACAGTCTCAAACGAAAGGCTCCCGCATCAGAGGACGAAATGTCAGAAGGAGAGGGTGACCAAGAAGAAGGAGATTCGAAGATAATGGGAGGGCTCGTATTGGAAGGGGGCATCAAGCCTGCGGAGGAATTGGACGCAGAGGATGTGCAGCAGATGGAGCTTGGAGGTGTGGAGGATGTACGGAAGGTCGCAAAGTTGGATGGTAGTAAACGCATGAATGATATCTTGAAAGTATGTGGACATGTCGGCCCCTCAAAATCATATCTCGTTGACAAATCATTTGTGTCCAGGAAATAGAGAAATATCAGGCCAGTCCGAGTACAGTAGAGGAAATGGCTATGCCAGCTCATTCAAACCCTGAATACAATCTCATTGTGCAAGCCAACAACTTGTCGGTAGATGTAGACAATGAGATATTAGTGGTGCATAAGGTCTGTATTAGTATTCCGCATGTCCGTACATCTGTTGATTGGACCCTACAGTTTATTCGTGATCATTACCACCCGAAATTCCCAGAGCTAGAACAATTGGTGGCCGACCCCGCGATGTACATCAGAGCCGTACGTGCTCTCGGCAATTCCGAGGTGAGTTAGCCTTCACAAAATCAACAACGGCGCATATAGTGACCAATCTGCAACGGACGTTAGGATCCAACGAAAGTAGACCTACAAGGAATCCTTCCTCCAGCCATCATCATGAGTGTTCTCGTTACTGCGACGACAACTTCTGGGCAACCACTATCAGACGCAGAGTTCAAGGCGGTACAAGGAGCTTGTGACCTTGCAGACAGGCTCGAGGAGGCCCGCAAGAGAGTGAGTCAGCATCTCGTCTCCCAGAGTTATCCGTCTAACATTCGCCCAGATTTTCATGTACGTGAGCTCGCGAATGAATGTTCTTGCACCCAACCTATCCGCTATCGTCGGTACCACCACAGCTGCGAAGTTACTCGGTGTTGCTGGCGGGTTGGGAGGGCTCGCCAAAATGCCGGCTTGTAATGTGCATGTAAGTCTTATCCAGTTTAAGCCTCTGACGTCAATCGTGTTTTCTGATGTCAGACCTATTGTCCTCGGCGGATCTAGTTGCTTGGGGCGCAACGCAAGATCGCAGCTGGTTTCTCCTCAGTGACGCAACGCAGACACACAGGATTCGTCTACCAATCAGACCTCGTCCAACAAACGCCACCAGAATATCAGCTGAAGGTACAAAGGACAGTCGGTGCCAAGGCCGTCCTAGCAGCTCGGATGGACTTGGAGCGACAGAAACGCGATGGTCAGAACCAATCACCACACGATGTCCTATCCCCATGACTTATGCATGATAATTCACAGGATCCTATGGAGAAGAGCTCCGAGAAAAGATCGAGAAACATGTCGATCGGCTTGCGGCTCCGCCCCCGAACAAAATCATCAAAGCCCTTCCGATTCCGAATGACGGGCCCAAAAAGCGTCGAGGAGGGAAACGGTAAGATTGAACAGATATTCCGAATGTAATCAGAAACTAAAAGTGTAAATATAGCGCACGGAAGGCCAAAGAGGCCTACGCTCAGACAGAATTACGGAAGCTCCAGAATCGAATGGCTTTCGGCGAGGCGGAGATGGAGGTCGGTGCCTTTGATCAGACAAAGGGTCTTGGTATGATTGGTACAGGCAAGGTCAGAGCTGGGGCTGCTGAGACAAAGAGCCGAGGTGCGTTATCACAACACGACTTTAATAAGTATTCAATCTGAAACGTCTCATTGTCTCTTTCGCAGCGAAAATGTCCAAGGCGAACAAGTTGCGCACTGCCGCTTTGGCGAGAGCCGCGCAAGCTGGTGGCACGCAGACCTCAGGAACGGCAACATCACTGACAGTGACGCCTGTCAAGGGATTCGAGTTGACGAATAAGGCGGCTGCAAGTCAGAGGGTGAAGGAAGCGAATGATCGGTGGTTCGCGGGTGGGACCTTCTCTTTCATTGGTCAGAAAGGCGCATGAGGAGGATCTCCTTGACGGTTCTCCGTGTCACACGGTTCCATATTATGTTTCCGCTTTTTCCTGATGTTTGTAGGATTTTTCATTGATGATGGATGCATGCGTGAAAATATACAATGAGAGAATTATGGAAAGCAACTACCTCCTACATGATGTCCGCTGCGAACGGGCGCGGAAGAGAAAAAAGTGACAAAGCAAGAAAAGATGCGAAAACGAAAAGATTATGCCGATGCAGTTGCAACGGTGTCACCGGTTGCTGAAGTTTGGCTGACGTCGATACGGCTTGATTTCTTTGAGTCGGCGGCGCTTCCGCGCTTGGACCGATAATCCCGAATAGCAGAGCGGATTGCATCCTCTGCCAACACTGAAGAGACGGGTCAGCACAGTGGTTAGAGGTGTAAAGAAGAATGAAAACGCGACGGACTTGAGCAATGAAGCTTTACTGGTGGCAGACACAACTCCTTGGCAATCTCCGTGTTCTTAATTTTCTCGGCATCCTCCAACGACAGACCCTTTACTCTCTCTGTCATGTATGAGCTTGAGGCAATGGCGCTTCCACAGCCAAACGTCTTGAACTTGACGTCGGAGATGATACCCTTGTCATCCACACGGATTTGGAGTTTCATCACATCTCCGCAACTATAGGGGTAAACGGTGGGGTTAGTGAACGCTTCGATGGGGATAGCGATGGACATACGCTGGTGCTCCGACGAGGCCTGTGCCAACGTCGATGTCATTCTTTGGGAGGGATCCCACCTGTGGAGGAAGAAAAGTTATCAGATAGTGTCGCGGTGAGTCCAGGCCCTTGGAGAAGAACCCACATTACGGGGACGCTCATAGTGCGAAATCACTTTCTCATGGTACCCCCGGGCTAGCGCAGGTCGTGCTACAGAGTGAGATGCGCGAGGGGCAACGTTTGCTGAAGCTTTTGAGAGGGCTGAGCGGAACATGGTGGATGAGTGAGCGAGGGATGGGTGAAGCTGGCCAAGTGGGAAACGACTCGAGTGGGCACCAATAACCTTTCCACAAGCCGTCGGACTTTGAATCACTGACGAACGTCGCCGCTTGTGGCGTCCCTCCGTTTGCCTCTGTTTGCCTCTGCTCCCACGAAGGGCATGTGATTGTGGGGACGCCACGCGCCGCCTTTCCCACGATTGCTTACACGTAACCAACAGTCGTCGCGTTATTCCAGCAAAGGCCACCACTCCTGCCACATTGCACAGTTGGTGCCACTTTCCAATCGCTACGCACTTGCTGGCCACAGTGCTTGCACCCATCTCGCGCTGCATACGCGCAATTCCCCTTGCTTTTGCTTTCCATCATCTCCCCATTGTTCTCCCAGAACATATATTCAGACAGAATGGCAGAAGAATCCAATTCACGACCGCCTTCCCCTCCTCCGAGACCTGGCACCCCTTCAAACGGCCTGGGGTATTTCTCTGCGCCCTTTGAGCGATTTGTACGAGACGAGATATCAGATTGGGCCAGTGGATTTACACTACTAGGTGCGTATCCACATCATTTTTTGTTCTATGAAAGAGATATTCATAGACATGGATCATCTCGGCTAGACACGATGGAGACATACTTTGATTCACACATTGACCTCCTCCAACGCCAACTGTCAAAACAAAGTGACAAACTCAAGATGCGTGCAGAGGAGAAAATTAACGATGTCCTCAAGAAAGATCTCTTTAAACTCAACAAGATCAAGGCCCCTTCAGGCGATCTTGAACGCGAATTGAACAAGTTCAAGATAAAGGTACTGTGCTGCTCTGTCCCGCAATGTTCAGTGACTTTTCTGACTCCAAACAAATCTCCATAGATGACCCAAAGAATGACATCCCTCTCAGCTGCATGGCAGTCTGCAAAGATCATTCGAACTCGCGAGAAAATCAGCTTCTTCATTGGTGTTATGTCCCTGCTATATACCGCGCTCATTTTCGGTATCGCACCACAGTCAGTCTTATCCCCAATGATTTTCTCTCCCCACTCTCATACCAATTCGCTTATAGGTGGATACACATTGCATACACCCTCCAGGCCGCGTACCTCCTCCCGATGCGTGCCTACCAATACAAGAAGAGGGCGTGGCATTACTTCTTGTTCGATCTTTGTTATTATTGCACGATCCTCAACTTTGTCTACATTTGGTTCTTCCCATCAAACCCCGCACTGTTTGTGGCATGCTACTGCTTATCACATGGATCTCTGGCCAGTGCTGTCATCACATGGAGGAACTCTCTGGTGTTCCACGACTCGGACAAGGTTACCTCACTGTTCATCCATATTTATGCCCCTCTCACTTTCACTGTAATACGGTGCGTATGACTTTGACTTCCTAGTACATAAGCTCATGATGACGTCTGTACAGCCACTTCTATCCTGGTGCCGAGGAGCGCTTCCCTGCCCTAACCGAAGTTCCTCATCTCAACCCGTTCCGGGCACTCCTCTTGAGTGGTATTTTATGTGAGTCCTCGCCGGCGTTTTAAAGCCTAAATCCCTGATGATTTACATGGGTCGGTCTTAATAGATTGTATTTGGCAATTGTTGTACTGGAAGGTAATTGACATACTATACACGTAATCCATCTAGTATCGATCCTGATTCTTGGCTCTCTAGTTTGTCCTCATCAATCGTAGAACCAAGATCGAGTCTGGTCAGAGGACGACGTCGTTCTCTTTCTTACTCAATGACAAGCGTGGAGTAATCGGACGCACTTTAGCTTCCGTTCCTACTCAGTACAGAGAAGCGTCGTTTATGTTTGGACAGCTAGGTAAGCATCCGCCGCAATATATCTTATTCGAGCAGAAATTCACTTCTTCGTCCCTAGTTTACTCTGTGCTCACTGAGTTACCTGCCGTTTTTCTCCTATACGACAGCTCCTTCTGGAGTGGCGCGTTCCTGATCTTCATCTTCTCTGTAAGCGTATGGAACGGAGGAGGATTTTATATCGAAGTATTTGGTCGCAAGTACGTCCTTCTCAGTATTCGAGGCAGCTGTAAGATACTGATCGGGTCATTCGATAGGTTTGAACGCGAATTGGAAGCCCTCCGGAAAGAACTTGCCGAGGCGACTTCTCGATCTGAACGCTCCAGTCCGACATTGGGTCCCCAGAGCGACGACGATCTTTCAACAGTCGCCGGTTCACCAGACCTTGGGGACAAGGCATTGCCCAGTGTTCCAAGCGTCACCTCCTTGGTCAGCACCCCCGACAGCATAACACCTCCAGAGCTCAAGAAAGACCAATGACCATGCGTCCATTTCTCCTGTTTGGGTCATAGCAAGCCGCTATCATCGAGTTCTGCGTTTTGATACCAATGATTTTACCGGGTGATGGTATTTTATTCTCTGCCAATCTGTCTCTGTGATGTGTTTTACGACTTGTGAAGAATCAAATGAATGTCACAAACTATAATTATCGTCCCTTTCTATGCTTTCGTTTAGTGCCATATGTTTAGTATTCACCGAGGCTGACAATCGCTTTGCTGTACTTTGTCCTTAGTGCCATTTTGCCAATCCAAATCTTCGATTGATTAGAACGATATACTCGGTGGGCCCGCTGTGGAGGTGTGAATCTTTCGGGTGACCCTCTTGTTCTCCCGATTGGAATCCGGGACGAATGCAGAAATACGTAAGAAGTTGGGCAAATCCTTCCGTAATCCTGTTGTTAGGTTCACACTAATACCCGAGCTTACGAGACCAGGGAGCGAGGTGGCGGAACACATCGAACTATGATAACGTCTGCATCGTCGGAATAGCCCAATTGGGTGTGAGGAGCTCTTTGTATTGGTGAGATTCTTCACTGGATACCTCATTGCCCTGCTGAAAGCATTAGGATATTTATCAGGTTCGCTTACCAGTGCTACTACCTCGTAGATGGTCTATCGAATCCATGGGTAACATACGCTGAGAGAGGACATTTCGTGCTTAAGCAGACATCTCTGACTATCATTTATCATTGCCAAAGTTCAGGAGACTCCCAAACTTTAAAGACTGCTGTACGCAAGCTTATGTCTTCCACTTACGACGCGCTCTGATGCCGATACATGATAGGTGAAGATGCTGCGGCCGGATACCCAATTGACTTGCCTGATATACTGTATCCCCGGTACTTCTGGAATCTCTGCCACAATGTTGCCCTCAGTGTCATACGTGCTGATGGAATGGAGAGTACATCCGTGTATGTCACACTGCTGCATTGTCTTCCGCCTCAAGTCATAAATTCAGGGCATCGCGACGCATCAGTCCTTCAAGTTTGAGTGTATGTACGACCTCGCACTCCCATGATTTAAGACAGCTCAATCGAGTAGGTCGCTTTCACATTTGGAGTAAGCTACCTCGAGTGAAGATCGAAGCCGGGTGCGATTTTCGCCCTTGAAATGACACCACACTGGTCACACAATGTCCGGATTGCGCGAAGATGAAGCCTTACCATCGACAGAGTCTCACAAAAACTTGAAAGCGCACCTGACCATGTGGGTACTTATTCGGTGTGCGATTTCTATCTTCTTGTTGTATCAATGCTATAACGAACGATCAATAATCTATCACCTACCGAGCGTAACTTCCGAGAAGGAGCCCCAAACACAACGCATGCGTTTTTTTGTCGACAATCGACACCTTCGCAAAGTAACCTCGTAGTGGCGGCAAGGCGGCCCGGCCGCAACGTAGCAAGCTGAACTTCGTCTTTCCCTTTTTGGTGAAGGTGGGACCGATTGTCAGCCTCTCGATGGCTTCCTGTATATTTGCCCGGGACCCCCCTGCTTCTTTCTAACTTGCCTCTTCGCTCCCAACCACCACATCCCACCCAGAACATCTCTCTTGAGATCGCCTTTCTTACATTCTCCTCCTTCACGAATTACTCGAAATGTTCGGCTTCAACTTCGTCATCAGTAGACGCGGTGGATTCAGGCCGGTTCACGTCGAACAATACAGAGTCTTCACCGAACCTTTCGTCTTCGGATTGTTCCCGGTATGTCGTCCTCTTGTTTTCCACCCCCTCTCCCTCCCATATCCTTAGCGCCGCCCATGTCCTTCAGGCCATCACGAAGCTGCCGGTCGCACCAATCTTCACAGAAATCACCCCCAACGATGTCAGACTACACATCTACGACAAGATGCCGCCTCTCGTGGAATACGACGACGTCCCAGACTTCCCCCCAGTGCACCCGCCCGTCGAACCCGAAGGCGAATTTCCACTTATGAGAGGCGAGCCGGCCGATGATGATCCATTCGGTGAACTGTTCATACTAGAGGATGACGAAGAAGACTTCTTTGGCAACGCCCACGGTTTCTTCCCTCGCGTACATGGTCGGATTCCCATTCCCTGCCCACCCCTCCGTGCCCGCCGCCGCCGACTCCTCCTATTCCTTCCTCCCGCTCGTGGTCGACGTCCCTTTTGCTGAACACGAGCACCATTGTCGATCATGCAAGATCATCGTGTAACGGCGCCCCTCAAGTTTATTCTCCCGTGTCGCCTCCAGTACCCTCGATTCACCTCTCAACCTCAACCTCATTCTCCGCTAGCCACTACTGTATCCCCGCCATCACGAATCTGCAAGTCAGGAACCATCTGTTTTGCTTAGGCGTTGGTGAAGTAGCCCCCGTAGACAGTGAGTGAAGTCATCTCTTGTGTTGTCATTCGTTGCTCACTCCTTCTCAGAAACGTCTGCGCGCAGCGTTGTAGGATGTCTTTTCTCCCCCCGAACCCGCCTTTCCCAAGGAATCGAGTCCCCACTTGGAGCATTCGGAGTTGGCTTACCGTTCTCGATGATTTCATCACCCGTCCCGGATCCCCTACCTCAGATATTTGACTCGGAGACTCCAAAGACCGTATTTATGTAGATTTATGTCGGACAATGATTGTATTCTTCCCTATTCTCGTTTTGTATCTCACTCTTGTCAACATCACTAGCATTATTTATGTATCAGTACCAGACCTATGATTCAGGCTCAACTTCATAGTAGTATAGACCGCATAGTGATGCGATAAGGACTTGCACAGACACTTTGTGAGACGTCGGCATTATTATACAGCATACACCTGAATGAGTAGAAAATCTGGATTCACTTGAGTATATGAGACGACTTGAACAGAGGTGCGCGGCATTCGAATGTGGAGGGCACTTGCAGGTTGGTTTACCCCGGGCCTTGACTGTATTATAGCATACACATTACCTCGCATCTATTTATAGTCTGTCGCATCGTTGCCTGTCTTCAATCTTGTGTACCTTGGTGTCCATTTCACTGAACTCTATAAATTTCTGAGCCGTACCGATCAACCTATAATGCAAAGTGGTGACACAATGTTTTCTGAACTTCTCAATGGGCCGGGAAGTCTGACATTCATATCAATTTAGCAGTCGTGGTACACATGTAAAGACGCGTCTTGTGATATATTTTGTCATCCCAATCACTTGACTCGCAAAGTTCGTTCGCTTGTTACAAGTTCAGTAGAAACGATTAGTGAATACATTGAACTTTCCTTAGTCACACTAGATTACAATATTTTCCATTTTTGACACCGGTGGATATTTCCCTGATCAGTATCGCTACGTCTCCGAGTGATAAGTCACCGCATTGGATACTTTTCACAGTGATAGTTTTCTGTGCGATAGCTTATGATTCGAAGACGTGCCTGCTCCATGAAGGAGTCAGGCTTTTCTTTGCCTTCATAGTGGATTTCTCATGGCTCGTCGTCGTTTTGCTTTCAACACTCCGTCTGTGGTGTGAAGCTCGGTTCTCTTCGTCGGTGCAGTTACTCGGTACGCGAGTTGGGAATCATCGAGTGTCCTTAAACCTCACCCGTCGTCCAGGTAGGTTCATGACATCTCCTCATCTAGGATACCCGGCATGTGATGAGATGAGAGCTGTATTTGATAGCCATATTTGTCGTTACTTCGAATTGTTCGTTTCGGTGGTGTCGCATCCCTATCATTTTGAACTTTGCCGCACATTTTGGCTGGTCGAAAGTCTTGTCTGCTCTTCGAGGCGCTGCGTGGGGTCGAATCAAAGGAACCAGCATCTTGCTCGACCACCTGGTGGTACCCAGCACCTATTTTGTAAAGTCCCAAAACGGATCCTCAAATCCTCGCTGTGGAACCGAAACAAAAACAAGCTTTGTCTCGGCTCGTACTTAGACTCGGAGGATTTGTATCTGATGGTTCCTGGCTCTGCAACTTTGAGTTGTTGTGGCAACATATCGCGTGAAATTGGACGAGCAGCGTTGTCGGTGCAAATTCGTGCTGTATGAGGCGGAGTAAGAATGCTACGATGATGCAACATGAGACGATCAACCACGAAATAGCGGAGGAGTAAGCGTACCACAAACAACACAAAAAAGTCTGTGCCTGATGACTCGTGCTCTGAATTGGTACCTCTCAAAGAATGAGTCAAACAAGGCTGGCGGCGGTATTGTCAATGTCCTAGAGGGTTGATGAACAACGTGAGGTGTTGGGGATTTCTCGTCTGTCACGCCAACCAGGTTCGGAAGATGGTGCCATGAGTATCACCGTGGTTTTGGGATCAAAGGGCCTTGTTGTTGTCCAAGGCGCCCTCGTCGAGGCCGGTATGTAGGTCGGCTGGCAGAAGCGGGGATAAAAGAGTCGGAGAGTTCGTTGTGAGAAGAGGGAGAATCTTGAAAGAGTGTCTCGTGCCGTGTTGAAGCCTTATTGAGCATTCTGCAGAGATTCGGGAGTGGGTGCTACCGTCTGAATAGATGATTGTGAACCAACAAGCACGGTGTTGCAATTTGTTGTTGTGAGCGTTGGAATGACGGTGACTAGGTCAATGAGCTCGGTGGTCTTCGTTTCTGCCTGGCTGGGGAGCCACTGGGAGTCGGAGGGACAATGGGATTTTGTGAATGACCAATTCAAATTGGTGCCCTATTTGTGCGAGGTCCTTGTTGTGCACTCGAAGTTGTGGTGGCGGGGTTCAAAACTTGATCTCAGGCTGCTTCACACCCGGATTCCGAGTCATCCTCCACAGCAACCTGAACGTGGGTTTTATCTCTCCCCATCTTGGCAACATCGGAGGAATCACAACCACATCACTAGCGGTTATGCTCTAGTCTGACGGACCGACGGGATAGCAGCGTTGGTTCGCGGGTCGCAGGTTGCAGCGGGAAGACGAAGGGCCCGTGTTGGTGTTGTTAGGGGGTCACACTGCGAAGGGTTCGTCCAATGTCCAATGGTCTAGCTGATACAAGGTTCAAGTTCAGTGGTCACATATCCTTGGCCTCCTCGTGCGACCATCTTTTCCCCGGTCAGCAAATTTTACCTGCAATTCAGGTGGGCTTTCGGCACACAACACGGAATCATCCCTTCAACAACCAGTCGAGCTCGGCATGGGGTTCTTGTCAACAGAGATCGGACAACTGATGTTTCCCTGCTGCATCTTGGTCCTTCGCCTCATACGCCATTTCCCTCATGCGGACAAATGTAGGTGAAATGTGGCCTGCGTTCGATTCTGCGACTTTGTTAGCACGCGAATGGTTTTACCCCACCCTTGTCGTTAACACGGCATCGTTGTTCCAAGAAATATTCACCAGTAAATCTTTGCCTCTTTCCATGAGAACGTTCTGCGCACTAATCGCTGTGTTTTCTGGTCCCGTAGCGCGTGTTCCAATACATGATGTATTTGGGACCCCTCGATTATCACGCAGCCATTCCCGTGACATTTGCAGCTTCCCCGAAATACTGCATATCTGTGGGCCATTTCTATCAAGGTCTTTGGCCTGTGGACCCCGCCGTGCTCGTTCACGTACTGTTGGTCCTCCTGCCCCCCCTCTCGCGATTGTCACCCCATGTGACGTGTGACATGTCACGTCATGGGTTGGCATTCCGGAGACCTCAGAGGGTAGGAAGAAAAGACCGGGGACGTGGAGTATATGTTCTTTATGAATGTTAAATACATTCAATTAAAGGAGCAATCACGTTCTCGTCACGATATTGGGTATGTCGTCTTTTGTGCATCGGTGAAGGACGGAGAGTTTGACGGTTTGTCCTGAACGATTGGTGACAAGTACGAAGACTCGATTCTTCACATCATACGAGACCCACAACCCGACATATTCCTAGGATAAAAGTGACATTTATCAGTCTCTTCGTCTGCGACAATGATCAACCAGGCATCGCAGACCACTTCTGCATACCAGATACGCAAGACGCTGCCGTTCCGAGGACAGATCTGAATCGGCTTACTAGTGGCTGTTCATCCAACTATCCGTAACGCTCTCCTCGTTTTAACTTGCAGAACCTCTTGAACGGTCATTTGAAGAGTTCTTCTGGTCGATGGTCGTGGCAGCATCCTTTCAACATCGTTCTCTCGCAAACGGTGTCGAACGTCGGGCGACTCCCTTGTGTTTACCCACACTCTCCCAAAATGGACAGTACGGTTCTGACTCCTCAGGGACAACCTAAAATGGCGCACTTTACCGCCATCCCGATTCGTCTCGTCAGTGGGCTCACCCTCCGTCAACCTTAAAAACGCGTTGATTTCCCCCAAGCGACTTTTTACCTCTTTTTCCGTGTCGCCCCTCCTTCAAGTCACTCTTTTCATACAACCTCCCGCTACTCACAAATGTACGAATTCACATCGGAGCGACAGCTCATTACCTACCCCACTCTAACAGGAGAGCACGATGAGGTCGACTACGATTACGACGTTTATTTATTCTATCCTTCGCGACCGGACTTTCTTGTTGAGTCGTGGGATTCGGACGACGACGCTCTTGAGGTGCGTGTGTACAAGGACGCGTCAATCACTGTCTAACGTGTCGTTCTCTAGATTTCATCTCAAACGGAAAATCAGTTCCACAACGCAGTACCATTTCCTGTACGCGCTCCCTCGACTTCACAATCGGTAAATTGCTCACGAGTCGTTCTTGTTCAGCCGTTGTCACCAACATACTCCATCGCGTCCGACTTTGTTTTCCCGGATGTCGACAACAATGATCACCACGGCATGGAGGCACTGGGATATACCAAATTGTTTGTTCGCGGGCTCGTTTCAGCGGTACGGTTTTCACAATTAATGCGTGGTGCTGGCTTTCTTGACGCGTGTTCTCTTGACTGCGTAGCAAATTACAAGGCGTTTAGACGACGTTCTGAACAAAATTCGCAAAATCCTCAGAATGATTCGAGCACCCTCCAATTGAGGCTGTCATAATTCGTTGGGATGTACGCTTGGTTGATATTCGATGGACTTGTTGTTGTCGCATTCTTGCCGCTTTCTGCTTTCTTGTCGCTTTCGTGTCTCTTCGATGTCGCTTTCTTGTTGCTTTCTCATCCAGTTTCTTGGGTTTGTTGTCGAGTCGCGCACGTATCTCTCTGTCAACACATTAGGCCATACGGTAGATGGTTATTAAAATGTAATATAAAGACTAGGGCCTAATCAATCTTGAATGTCGTTCACGATTTTGGTGTGCACGCGTTGCTGAGCTGTTCCGTTGCCTCTTGGGGGATGTGCAAGTCCCCAACGATGTCAAAGCTTTCCCACTCGATGCCGCTCTTCACCCAGCCGGCAAAGGGCCCATTCAATCCTTGTAGCACGGCCTTCGCGACTTGATAGTCTTTGCTGTCTTGCTTTACGTGATAATAGGTTGCCGTTGGGCTGGAATGGGCAATGGAATTCGATTCAAATTGAAAGCACGTCACACATAGACTTCAAACTCACGCTCTGCAGCTAGGTGTGATCCGTCGGATTGTTTGACAATACAAATTGAAGAGTGATAACTTCGAAAGCGTGGGCCTGGGGCGGTGTACAGTCTGATAGGTTGGTAGGTACGAGACGGCGATCACACGAACCGAAATTTGGGATTGTGGATATGCTTCGGAGGGACCCCTCGCTTGACACCGTTGATGAGAACTTCGTGTTTGTTGGAATCTGCGACCCAGCACAGCGCTGATAGACATGTCTTGGTAAGGCGCTTGGGAAAAAAAGAGATCGGCACAAACAATCATTGCAGGATCCAGTTGGGTCCTGTTCCACAAGCGAGGCTCGTGAATGTTGAAATCTTGGTTCCACAAAGTAGAGTTGAGGCGCACGCAATTGAAAGGGATTTGGTAACCCATCTAGTCGAAAGAAGTTGGGGAATTTCCAAACTGAGGTGACGGTTCAGTGACACACCAGACAGAGAGTTAAGTCTCCCCGAAAACGCTCTCTGGCAGTCGTCTCGGACCATAGGTCGCAGCTCAGGGTCGATGTCTGCGATTAAAATGGAAGAGATATACACGGGGCGCAGAATGTTCGCGATGAGTGCGCCTTGAATTCCAAGGACATTCCATCTTGCAATCTTGTCGCTACATGACATTGACGTGGTGGGTGGCGAATCAGCGCGACCGGGCTTCGTTCTAAGCACACCAAATAGCATATAGTTATCGCGACCCCTGGCAGGGGTCGAAGGCGGCAAGTCTGGGAATTTTGTGGAGTTCTTGAGTGCCGCCATTTCTGGGTCTTGATACGCGGCGAGGTAGCGGGTTGAGGCGTCACCACCTTCGGGCTCGTGTAAGGGGCGTGTTCGGGAACGACGGCGGAGTGTAACTCTTACAAGGGACTGTTGACACGTACAGAATGATATCGATGTGATCCTTGAGAGCGAAAAAGCCGTCGCTGCAATGCCGGACCCAAGAGGAGTCGTCCATCGACGATGACTTCCGACAGATCTCTTCGAGAATCCAGCGGATAGCCCCCCTTCTAGCTAGGACTTCGGCGTGACTATCGTGAAGTGCGTCTCCTTTTGGGGGAAGACGCGAGGCTGGTAGACATTTGGAGCCCGTTGCCAACGAAATTATCTTGAAGATGTTTTGCTGTCGGTCATAGAGCACAAATGAGGCCAAAACTGTGAACTGGCGGGGTGGCGGGATGAACTTCAGCGATGCATATAGCGACGCGACTGCTTGAGCAATCTGCTTGTGCTCCATTCAACATGGGTCCTCAAGACAAGAATGCCGTCCTGGGAATTCCAGACGCGGTCATTTTGGTCTTCTCGCTTAAGTGTGTTGCTTTGCCGCCCGAGTCACTTTGCGGCTCCGGCACTGGAGCATTCCCACGCATCCTTTTTGGGTTGCTGTGGGAAATTGGAATGCACCAGAGCTTTCGGTGAGGATGAGAACCACTTGGAATAGACGGCGCTGCCAGCACGCCCGGAATCCGACCCGCATTCAATACTATTGTTGTCACAGATGTAATATCATATTGCATTTACAGAATCTATAGAACATACGGGAATTGTTTATGGTCTCGATTTATCCTAGATTATAGGTATCAAAGGCATTGACTACGAATTGGCACAGCAGTGATATGCCAATTTTTCTAAGGAGAAAATGCTGGGAAAATACTAAGAACAGAAACAAATTTATTCAGATTTTTCTGATAATAATTGTGTGATAATACGTTGAAGAAATCAAAAGGAATATTGAGAAAGAATTTGGTTTAAAATTTGACATTCTGTGAAATGTTTACTCTATTTTCTGCTGAAGGAAATCATAGTAAAATCCAGCCCTTTCTGATCAAAAACATGTTGCTATTATGTTAGAGATCTAATCAAGATCTTCCACATTTTTGTGATCAAAGAAAAGTAGAGGAAATTGTAAAAATTTCCAATCAATCAAGGAACATGTTGGAGATATTTAAATCTACACATGTTTTCTATATATTCTCTCTAACAAAATTGAAAACATATCTTGGAAATCTTGAGGAGATTGCTATTAGGAATATTATAAAAAAAATGCTATTATATTTTTGCATGTTTCTGCAATTTTCCCTTGTTGTTCAGCCATGTTCTAGGCCAGGCCCTTCTAGGCCCCTTCCCTTTTTTATCTTTCTCTTATGTTTCTATCTTTCTTATGCTCTACTTGTATCCATTTGTTTCTATATTTATCCACTTACATCTTTATTAAGACTTATATTCTAACTTTTGTCCTGCCATTTGATACTATCATTCTGTCTTGCCCTCTTTGGGCCTCAGCATTATTTCCAACTTATTTCCTTTTATAGTATTAGTACTCTCCATTTCATAACTTCTTCTTTTCTGTTTAGTCTATTCTAGCACTGCTGATCTTGTATAAATACTTGCTTGTTTGATCCAAATCAAACTGTGCTCTCATCACTCTTTATCCCACTGTGTGCAAATCATCTCTCACAACATTGCTGAGTGAAAATAATGATCAAATTCAGTGGACTTTGAAGAAAATGAATAAATGTTTCTAGTCAATTTCTTTTAAAATTATCAAAATGTTATTTCAAAAATATCCTTAGAAAATTTGAAATGAATTTATTTCAGTTCCAACAAATTTATTCTAATTTTCTCTCAGAAAACATTGATTCATTGCCACTGTAAGAGTAAGAATAGATTGTGAATCCCCTAGATCAGATTAACTTATAGTGGAGGGTTGGATAACAGATGTCTACATTTAGAAATGATCAAAGCAGTTCTCTTTTATATCAACAAAATTGCTTTTTTATACAGCTTTATCATTTAAGATTATTATCTATTAGCTAATATGCCTTATATATTATAACTTGCACTTGTGAATGGATGACCAAATTGAGCTAGGTCACATGTACTATAACTGTTTAAATACTTGGCCATACTAGATACTTGATTATTTACAAAATTTTAAAACTCATAACTATTAATTGAAAAATTAAGTTACATATATAAATAGGACTTTATAAAACCCAATAAGAGGTCATCAAGATCTCAGACAGATCTGTAATCAAATAGCCAAAAAATTTTAGTTTTGATTTTAATTCATTCTTTTCTTTATTGAAACTTTAAA